>CM033451.1:2844856-3029856 GCA_019425755.1 Amaranthus cruentus | reverse complement strand
TCCAATACTGCTAGATCCATATTTTATAATGGGTCAAGATGTAGTGTTGGCGATGGGAGCTCATGCTCATGTGCTGATGATGAAAAATGTGTTTCAAGGAGACAGAACACCTTGGCTCGACTTAATCCATCAGCTGCTGTATCCGCACCTGTTGCGAGGGTAGAATCTATAGTCTCAAAGGATGCTGGGAATGCTTCTCGAAAACCTGGAAATGTCAACGGCCCAACTTCTCGGCCACAGGTGGTCTCTCCTTCAAGTACTTTGGGGAAACCCGATTCTGTATGTTATTCAACTAGCATTATTTCTGATCAAAATGATGTAATGCATTCATCTGCTCCCATAAAAGATCATTTAGTAAAGGTAGGTATTGCTGCAGCAGGCTTGTTTTCGGATATAGTAAATCAAAAGATTCCTTTGAAGGATGGAAGTGAAACAGTTTCTTCTGTACAAACCTATATGGTTGGTCGTAGCAGGACTCGAGCACCCGTCAAACCATCAACTGTAATATCTGTACAGAAAGACGATTTTTATGATGTGCACAAAAAACCTTCTTCAAGTAAAGGAACTGCACCTAGCCCTTCAGTGAAATATCAGGGTCCTAAAGGTAAACCCGATAGTCGTAAACTTGCAGAAACTTTTAGCTATGAGACTAGTGACAAGGTAGGAGGTTCAGTAGGAACTCAGAGTATAGCATCAGATAGGAAAAGCTACGTGGGACCTCAGGGTTTTTCTTCGGAGAAAAAGAGTTTAAATCAGAAACCGAAAGTTTATACGAATAACTCTAATGTGCAGGCCTCGAAAACAAAGTTTACTGGTAGAGTTCCACAGTATATTAATCACTATGCTAGGGATTTTAAATCTCATATAGGAGCTGCTCCATTTGGTAGGCAGTATGCGAGCACTGGGCAAGTTGTTGAAAGTGTTTTGGAGATTATGGGACAGCTGAAATGGGGTCCTGCAGCAGAAGCAGCACTTGAGAATCTCAATCTTTCGATGGATGCTTATCAAGCAAATCAAGTTCTGAAGCAGATTCCGGACTATGTTGCTGCACTTGGCTTCTTCTATTGGTTGAAGCGTCGAGTTGGTTTCAAGCATGATGGGCATACTTATACGACTATGGTTGGCATCCTAGGTCGTGCTAAACAGTTTGATGCAATCAATGTCTTGCTTGATCAGATGGTGGACGATGGATGTGAGCCTAATGTAGTGACCTACAACCGTCTGATTCACAGTTACGGACGTGCAAACTATCTCAATGATGCCCTTGGTGTTTTCCACCAAATGCAGGAAGCTGGTTGCAAACCTGATCGAGTCACCTATTGCACACTTATTGACATTCATGCAAAAGCAGGATTCCTCGATGTTGCCTTGAACATGTACCAGAAAATGCAGGTGGCGGGTCTTTCTCCGGACACATTCACTTACAGTGTTATGATCAATTGCTTAGGAAAGGCTGGCCATTTGGTTGCTGCCCACAAGCTGTTTCGTGAGATGGTAGATTTGGGTTGTATTCCAAATCTTGTTACATACAACATCATGATTGCCTTGCAGGCCAAGACAAGAAACTACCCTGTTGCCTTACAGTACTACCGTGACATGAAAAACGCAGGGTACGAACCCGATAAAGTTACATACAGCATTGTGATGGAAGTCCTTGGACATTGTGGATATCTCGAAGAGGCGGAAGCAATATTTTTCGAAATGAAAAGTAAGAACTGGGTCCCTGATGAGCCTGTTTATGGACTTCTGGTGGACTTGTGGGGCAAAGCCGGGAATTGTGAGAAAGCTCTACAGTGGTATCAGGCGATGCTCCAAGCTGGTTTATACCCAAATGTGCCCACTTGCAACTCTTTGCTGAGTGCTTTTCTTCGAGTTCACCGACTGTCAGATGCTTACAACTTGGTCTCGGGTATGGTTAGCATGGGACTCAATCCTTCACTCCAAACCTATACTTTACTTCTCAGTTGTTGCACTGAAGCCAAATCATCCTTCGACATGGGCTTTTGCGGGCAACTTATGGCCATCACCGGCCATCCAGCTCATGTATTTCTGCTGACTATGCCAGCATCAGGGCCTGATGGACAAAACGTACGGGATCACATGGGGAAGTTCCTGGACCTGATGCATAGTGAAGACAGAGAAAGCAAGCGTGGACTCATCGACGCTGTGGTGGATTTCCTTCACAAATCTGGCTTGAAAGAGGAAGCTGGTTCTGTATGGGAGGTTGCAGCTATGAAGAATGTGTACCCTGATGCTGTGAAGGAGAAAAGCTCGTGCTATTGGCTAATAAACTTGCACGTCATGTCAGACGGAACTGCAGTCACTGCTCTCTCGAGAACCCTTGCCTGGTTCCGTCGCCAGTTGCTGTTATCCGGCAATGGTCCCACCAGAATCGATATCGTAACTGGATGGGGCCGAAGGAGTCGAGTGACAGGAGCGTCTTTGGTGAGGCAAGCTGTTCAGGAGTTACTCAATATATTTAGCTTTCCATTCTTTACTGAAAATGGAAACTCCGGGTGCTTTGTAGGATGCGGGGAACCCCTCAACCGATGGCTACAACACCCTTGTGTTGAACGGATGCATTTGCTTTAGCTACTATCATACCAGGTAGATTGGTTGCATTTTTGTGGAAGATAGAGCTTTTAGTACTATTATTAAATAAAATTGAGTTGTATTAAGCTATGAGTACTCTACTAGCAAATTTTGCCGTGCGTTTTGATGTTCCGGTGCGATCTATTAGTCTGATATTAGGATCTTGCTCTGCTCGAGTTGCAGGTTTCGTGCGGGCATAAGATCCGATGATTTGTTTTTATATTAATGTAAAGCTATATAGAATGATGAAATGTAGTGAGAAAATTGCTTGATGTTAGCAATAATTTTAGTGTGGCAACAACATTTTGCATGCATTTGTGACAAAAAATTGTTCCCTTCATTCAAGGGCATTTTTCTTTATTCATGACAAACACTCCTTGAGGGTTGTTTGTTTGTATGACTTTGGAACGGCGAATGAGGTTTCGTCTTTCAAGTTTCACCATAAATATCGTATTTTTTATTTTTTCAGGGATGTTTGACAAGAGGGATTTGGATGAAGGAAATGAAAATTTAGATAAGACTAACGTCTGGTGTAAACTTATGAACATTACGTTTTCTTTATTAAAAAGTGTGTTTTCTCATATGAGGTAACATTGTGTAAATTACGGAAAAGAATGGTTACATTGTGAAATAGTGCGACAAATAAAAAGCAGAAATGACTTATTTTTTAATTAAATTTATTTTAAAATTTGGCTTAAAAATCAAGTTAAAAACTTTTGTATTTCTCAATCAATGCATATGTCAAGTATTGAAGGTAGTTTATAAATATCTCATAAATTGTTTAATTTTGTTGAATGAATGAAATATCAACATGTATAGTCAAATCTATTACATAAGTTTGGACTTTGGATACATATGTGAACTACAACTTCGAGATCAAACTATGGTTCTTAATAAATGAATCAAACTTCAATTGAGTTTTGATCAATATTATGTTATTTTTACTTGTTTCTCTTTAAATTTTTTTAATTAGTAATATCTTATTAATGCAAAAAGGTAATTTCTATCATTCATGAGCTTATTTTTGACTTAAATTACTGACTTTTCAAACATAAAACCGAACCTCAATATTATTACAAATAGTGAGATTTTTTTTTCAACTATTCGACATAAAAAATTGATTTTAAATTCAATACAAAGATATTTTCTTTAATCTAGTTTTCTATTTTAAATCACACTTATAATTTGCTACAATTTTATTATATATTCCTTTCCATGACCATGACAATTGTTATAGTTTTCTTTTAGGTCCGCTTAATATAGATTGTTAATTACAACTATTTTTAGCAATAATTTCAATAATCATTATAGGTATTAATCAAGATGTTTGAATAATAGTTGATTACATGACAATATTTACCTAATTTAGAATGTAACGTATTTATATAATTTATTATAGCAATATGCATAGCCTAGATTTTGATACGCTTGATTGAATGATATGGTTATGTATTCGATTAAATTTTTTAGAAAATCAGTATTTAATTTTTGCTTTAAAAAATCATGTACCCCTAAGTCTCTTTGATACAAGGATGTAAAACTTTGGCTTTTTCTTTGCATTTTATAAAATTCACTTTGCAAAAATTTATATTAATTTATCTTTAATTTTTATTAACGTATAATTTATCATTTTGTCTCATTCAAACATTTTTTTGTCTTTTTATCCTTACATATAATAAGAGTATATTTTTAGAAGATTCCTTCAAAACAATAAACTCATATTTTTAGTGATTTTTTTTTTTTTTTTTAATGAAACATTGGAGTATTTATCTTGACCATAAACAAGATTACCACCTAATTTCTTCACTTAACACACACATACTCTCACTCACTCTAACATCTTCTTTGGTAGGTGAGAATTGAGATTTGAGATTTGAGATTTTATTTGGTGGCAAGAAATTAAAAAAAAAAAGAAAAATTTTGGTACGTATAAAAACCTCACACTCCTCCTTTTCCTCTTCATTCATCTTTTTTTCTTTCTCAAAAATCAAAATTGTCAAATTTTGATCTTAGTTTTCCCCAATTTCTCTCTCATTTTCGTTTTTGTTATGCATCAATTAAGTAGTTGATTCAATTTCTAAACACTACTCTGTGCCCTAGAAATGGGGCACCATAAAAAGCGTACCACCAACACTACGACCACCACATCGAAGAAATCCTCGACAAGTTCGTTGCATCAATCGGTAAAACAATCGTTGGATTCAACTGTGGATAAGTTGGCTGATGCGTCGGCAGCGATTAAACAAGAATGTGAAAAAGCCCTAAATTCTATTCGAAGAGGTAATCATAATAAAGCGCTTCGATTGATGAAGGAATCGAGTCAGAAGTATGAGAATTCTGCGCTTTTTCATCGGGTTTATGGTACAATTTGTATGAAAGTTGCTGGGATTATTGATGATCCTAATACTAAACAGCGTCATTTAAGAAATGCGGTTGAATCGGCGCGAAAGGCGTCTGTTTTGTCGCCGGACTCGATTGAGTTTGCTCATTTTTATGCAAGTTTGCTGTTTGATACTGCTAATGATGGGAAGGATTACGATGGAGTGATTGCTGAGTGTTATAGAGCCTTAGCGATTGAAAATCCGATTGATCCTTTGAAAGATAACCTAAATAATCAGCAATTGGAGGAGAGTTCACCGGCTGTTTCAACACCCGAAGAGCGGATAACGCAGGTGAAAGGAGAGCTTGAAGGACTTATTAACAAGTCGAATATAGCTTCGATTTCTACATGGATGAAGAATTTGGGAGGTCCACCAGGGGAGGAGAAGTTTAGGTTGATTCCTTTGAGGAGGCTTACAGAGGACCCATTGGATTCTAGATATTTTTCTACGAGTAATTCGAACAACCGGAGGCCGAATGAGATTAAGAAGGCTACTAAGACGCCTGAGGAGAGGAGGAAAGAGATTGAGGTCAGGGTTGCTGCTGCTAGGTTGTTGCAGCAGAAATCTGAGCAGGGGGAGAATTCTGAGGAAGATAAAAATGGCCGTGGTTTGCAGTCTAGTAATTCGGTTTCTGGGAGTGGTTCGAGTAAGATTGGTGAAAGGAGAAGGCCTGGGATTGATAAGAGGAATTCCAGCTTTCGTGAGCGAAAAGATCAGGTAAATTTGATGTATCTGTATATATTATGATGAAAAATATTCAAACTCTTCATATAATTTTTATTTTTAACTTGGTGTTACAAATGGAGTAGTATTTAATGTTGTTAATAACGTATAATGATATCTAATGTTTTTTTGAAATGATTTTTTTTCATGTTGGTGCAATGTTTTGTATGCATGTTCTATTATCAACAGAAATTGACTGAAATAATAATTGGAGTATTTTGGTTCAAGGATGTGTAACTTTTTGTGACAGAACTTGACAGACCACCCATGTGTTTTATCGTTTCTTATGAGATTGAAGTGTTGAAAATGAATTTGTGGCAGGTGAGGTCATTTTGGAACTCAATGAATAATGAAATGAAATGGAGTTTGCTGAATGTTGGAATTAGTGATCTTCGGGCACATTTTAGTGCGTTGTCTAATAAAGATGGGGGGCAAGCTTGTGAGATTTTGTCTGAGGCTTTACAGTTCGTGGAAACGACTAACTCATGGAAGTTTTGGGCGTGTTGTCGTTGTGGGGAGAAGTTTTCGCTGCCTGATAATCTTGTACAGCATGTGTTTCAAGAGCATATGGGGAACCTATTGCAGAAAGTCCAGTCTGCTGTGCCTCAGGCTGTTAGTAATGAGTGGGCTGAAATGCTTGTTACTTGTTCTTGGAAACCGTTGGATTTGACTGCGTCTGTAAGAATGCTTGAAGATCAGTTAAAATCTGAGGACTCTGAGTTTTCTGGCAGGAAGATCAATGAGGAAACTAATAATGGTTGTAGTGACAGTTTTGGCTCTGAGGAGTTTTTTCCAGAGAAGATCCTGGCTGATGATTGTAATGGTGGTTTATGGGAGAGTAAAGGGGACGATGGAAATTTTAAAATCAAATGTAAAACATGTGATAAAAATGAAGGTGCAAAGTTGTATAGTCTCAGGAATAGCTGGCCTTTATCGGATGATGTTGAGCGAGCAAAGTTACTTGAGAAGGTCAGCTCTTTGTTTCACTTGCTGGTTAGGCACAAATGTCTTGCTATGACTCACCTGGAGAAGGTGATACATTTTACCATGGAGGAGTTGCACGGTATTCATCCTGGAACACAGATTCTGAGCTCTGGTGTGGACAAGACTCCTCTATGCATTTGCTTTTTAGGAACTTCTCAGCTTGAGAAGATAATCAAGTTTTTACAGGAGGTGTCTCGTGCTTGTGGTGTGGTTAGATATCCTGAGAAACTGACTCCGGCTGAGGCCAATAACCACTCTGAAAATTCTGATTGTGAAGAAACAATCTTGCTTGACAAAGATGCATCGTCCCTGTTACTGGATGAAAGATTATTGGATTCTGAAGGCACAAGAACTGATGTGGGTTCAGGATATTCTGTTGGTGTCTCTGAGAAGGGTGCTCAACCTTGTTCTGATTCTTTTCTGTCCTGGATATACGGTGGATCTTCTTGTGGAGAACAGTTAGCGTCTTGGTGTAGGCTCAAAGATGAAAGGTTACAGCAAGGTACGGAATTACTGCAGATGCTTGAGAAGGAATTTCAACATCTTCAGAACCTATGTGAAAGGAAATACGAGCATATAGGTTTTGAAGAAGCATTGCAGGGAATGGAAGAGCTGTGTGTGGAAGAAAGCAAGAACAGGGAACACGTTTCTGAATTTTCTTACCGTAGCTATGATTCAATCCTCAGGAAGCACAGAGATGAGCTTGCTTATGGCGACACTGAACACTTGTTCGTCAGCAATGGGTTGGAGGATACTGCCATCTCAATTGTTTTAAAGGAAGCTGAAACTCTCAGGGCTAATGATGCCTATACTTCGCGTATGTGTGACCCCGAAGCTGGTGAAGATGAGTGGGGATCGAAGGATTATCTACATTCAATGGACACTTACATTGATCTTGCTATACGAGGACAAAAAGAACAAATGTCCTTAGAGGTTTGTGTTTGTTTTAGATTCTTGTCGAGTTGATCTCTGGAAATTTGATTTTGTGACTGTTATCTTACTTTCTTTAGCCACGCAGCTGTGCAAAATTGATGCAAGAATATTGCGGAATGTTGCCAGCATGCAGCAATTGGAGCTCAAGCTTGAACCTATTTCTGCTCTTGATTATCGTTTTATATTATTGCCCCTTGTGAAGTCATTCATGCGGGTTTGTGCTGATCTTTTATTTTTTTTAAAAAAATTGTTTCATGTTTTATTGTTAACCTCATAACTCATAAGCCTTTGATTTTCTAAAGGCACACTTGGAAGATCTTGCAGAAAAAGATGCCACAGTGAAATCTGACGCAGCAAGAGAAGCATTTTTAGCAGAACTTGCTCTTGATTCTAAGAAAGGTGCTGGAAATGGAAATGATAACTCAAAATCAATGCAAGATAAAATGAAGGACAAGAAAAAAAATAAAGACTTCAGGAGACACAAGGATATAAAGGTATGATGCCTCTAACCAACTATAACATGCTACAAGGTTTTCAAGTTTCTATTCCATTATTTCCTTTTTATTGGAGTTATTCTTTAATTTATTATTTTCTTGTGTTCTTGCAGGCTAGAAGCTTTAATGGGCAGCCTGAGCATTCTGAACAATTGTATGTCTATGATTCTATGGCTAATATCTTATATCAGTTTTCATCTTGTCATCTGTCGAGAATCTTATCAGTAACCCGAGTGATTTTGAAGGTTATTATAATGTGTATATTTTGTGCTGCAGTTCTATTACAGTTGCCTCTGATAGTGATCATATGGATTCCGACTTAGTGGCTTCAGAAAGTGGTGACAACCTAAAAGAGTTGGAGGAGCTTCAAAGAAAGATTGAGCTTGAGGCAGAGGAAAGAAAGCTAGAAGAAAACCTGGAAAGTCAGAGACAGCTGGAAAACGAGGCAAAACAGAAGCTTCTTGCTGTGCAGCGTAGAAGGAATGCTGCTACAGGTTTTCAAGATGCTGAAAATTGCTTTAATGATCTTTCTTTTGAGCATGGCATCTCAGGCGCTGTACACTGTAAGCAAGTATGATTTTCCCCTTTTCTGGCTTTATTATTTCTGGTCTTGTAATGTTGAAAATAATGTCATGCTGGTACTTTCATTTTTTCACACCTGTTTTCTGTGGGAAACAATGCATTCAACTTTTTGGATGATATTCTCTAGTTTCATTGAATAACTCTGGACGCACTAACTCTTGTTAACTTTTATGCAGGAGCCTTTGTTATCAAATAGTGTTTGCACGGAAAATCTAGATGGTCTGGATAGAAACCTGAAAGAGGGCAGTGATTATGCTGTTATTGCAAATGATGAGTGTGATAGAAGTGCTACCAGTTTTTTTAAACAAGGTAAACGTCTTGTTTTTTTGTTTCTTCAAGAGATTATACTTGGATTTCTTGGAGGATGCTTATTTGGCCTGCAGAAAGAAATAAGAGAGCAAATTGGTGTTGAAGTCTTTTAGGTTTCGAAAATGATGATTTGCGACTCCCATTGTGCAGGCTCATCTGATGGAGAAATTTCAAATGCAAATTTTAAATCTGAACAGCGAACCCGAAGGAAATGGAAGCGTAGGAGTTCTACAAAACAATCAGAAGGAATGTACCACGCTGTTTCAAATAGAAAGGAAAATGCTAAAACTGAAAATCCAAGTTCTGATCTAATGCCAAAAGGCCAAGTCTGGAGTCAGGGCGACGGTATTCATCACAGTGGTAAGATTCTTTAGGTTTACTTTTAACAAAGATGTATAGCGCAAAATCATAGATGCAACCACAGGTGCGATTACAGTCCCCAAATTACTTACGCGTTATTGCAGATAGTTTTGCAGTTATCGCAACATGTATTGTGGTTGCGACAACTCAAAAACAAATGTAGTCATGATACGGTGATGTGGCTGTTGTGTTTCCCTATGCTTCGATGTCGTATTTATTCCTTTCATTTTCATTCTGCATGACTATGATGATTGCAAATGATGTGCCCTTTTAGTTCACACGAACCCATGCATACCAAGTGCAGCATAGAATATTTAGGATTCTTTTCCTTTCGCAAACTGATTGAGTGTCAACTTCTCCAATCTTGTGGATTTTAACAGACTTAAGTACCTCAGTAAAAAATCGAAACTTTTCTTGTTTCTTGGTGGGTTTTCTTCATTGAAGCTATTGTTTTGATTCAAAATTTATATAATGTTTTGATCGAATTATGATGACAATGGAGCTATATGGACCCTTCTTTCTCCATATTTTATTAGATTATCATGTAAAGCTGGGAAAAGGGTAATGTTGCTTAGCAGAAGGTGATGACTGGATGAGGATCTATCAAGAACATTGTGAAAGCCTTCAAAAGTTTAAGATGATATTTTTGTCCTGTAGTAAGACCTTTGACCAATGGAGGACATTGATCTTGCTAGAAACTTGGGGTGTTTAGAATTTTCAAGCATGTAACTAGAATAGTGGTTCCTGTATCTTTAGTTTAGGTTACTAAAAATATTTCCATTTTTCCCTTTCTCATTTTTCCTCTCCCCCTCTATCAACATAGGTGCCTCTAGTTTTCATTCTTTGCCTCAGTTTCATTAGTCTATACCCATCTGTTATTACGGTGCTTGTTATCTTCTCCCATGTTATGCTACTGGTAAGGGCTGCTTGGCGGCTGAATCTTACTATTGTAGGGTCGAATCATGACCATTTTTCTCAAACCTGCTGTTGTGCTTTGGTTATTGAGGTCGTCTACCTGTCTCTGTCATATCAAGTAGAAGGTATGAGCTGTAATTTGATTGCACATGTCCCATACTTACTGTGGTTTGTTTCTATGGAGCTGAACTTCCACAATTTTGATTGATTTTGGTTGCATTTTGTTCTTTTTCGCTCACATCTTGGTCGATCTTAAGGTAGTGGTTTCAATGATGCTGCTTAAGTGTCATGGTGCAGTTTGTGGGGGCAAGCCATGTCTTGAGCTTATGCAATGCAGTACTAATTCTTGGATGAGGTCTGAAGGAAGGGCTATGTGGTAGATATTGTAGATGACTTTGTGTTTGGGGGACAACGATGGTGCGTGAATGCTTTGTGGTGTAGGCAAGGTGGGTTGATGCCTGGAAGGTAAAAGCTATGATAAAGGTGGATCATAGATGGTTGGTGGCGTTGATGTTGTGAAATTGCTCTGTGACTTTGGATTTGGTGCTGGACTTGGCTTTAAAGATTGATGTGTTTGAATTCATATTTGGCTTTGTGATGGTAATGTCAGAAATGAGGTTTGATACACTCCCTCCGTCCCATTGAATTTGTAGCATTTTCCATTTTGGTTTGTCCCACTTAATTTGCATAAATTTTAATTCTTTTTTGATTTCATCCACACAAAATTCATTCTCTCTTCATTTATTACCACTTAAATATGAATCTCTTTTTCTTTGATGCAAATCAAAGAGGATAGAGGGAGTATAATCATGGAGAACAACATTATTCTCAGCCCATAGGAGAAGAAAAGGAGAGCAGCAGCGGGGATTTGGAAGTTAATTTCCTTTAGAGTAGAGTAAAGAGAAGGGTTTGAAGGATTAAGCAAGGATTTTGAAGGTTTAAGCAATAGGAAGGGGGAGAGGAGATTTAAAAGTAGGTATTTCTTTCCAAAAACAGAAGTTGTGAATATTAATTACCGTCAGTTTTTCCTTGGAGGTTGGATGAGTTTTTGTCAACTAGAGTTTATGTCAAGAACAAGGAACATTGTAAATGTGGGGGCTTTGCTTTTGACTTTTTTTAATGGCGTGAGACCTGCTATTTCTGGGTAAATGAAGATAGATGAACTACAGCTGAACTTTGTTCTATTTCTTTAGTACATTATGCATGTTCATATCCTAGTTTCCTCTAGAAGCTAGTTTGTCAGTTGGTTCAGGCTTGTCTTTTACCTTAATAATAAAAGAATACATGGTGCATATGGTGTTTATTATTTGGAGAAGGAAAGTTGCAAGGTAGAGTAACCAACCCGTTGACATAACGAATTATGTTTCCTTAGTATGCAAGCAAGAAGATTTGATCTTATCTAAATTACAATTCTATATATGCTCCATTTCACTGGAAAAGGAACCTAATTTTGTTTGTGTCTTGTAAATCAGTTGGAAATGGTGGGTCAAAAACACTTCGACAATTACAGGCTGAAGAAGATGAGGAGGAAAGGTTTCAAGCAGACTTGAAGAAGGCTGTAATGCAAAGCCTAGGTAAAAACCATTTTTTTTGAATGCATAATGTTAACTATTCAGTCCAGTAAATTTGCCACATTGTAGCCTATTTACTTTCTTAATGTGATGGTAGATTTGTAGGTAGAATAAGACAAGGTTTTAATTTTGTGGATGGTATGAAAAGAAAAAATTGTGTAGAAGAGAATCAAAGAAAGTGGTGGGGACTTCAAATATGAAAATGCAGCAAATTGATTTGGACCAACGAAAATAGAAAATGTAGCAAATTGATTGAGACAAATGAAGTATTTTTGCATAGAAAATGGTCACAATTCACCTTTTATAGAACTCTTTGGGGGAAACTACCTTCTAAAGAATAATACAAAAAATTACTTTTTAAGCTGTTTTTATTTTGCCAGAACCATTTTTTGCAGACTTCATCAAGTTGACTGATTTTTATATCATGCTTTACTAAATAACCCTTCTCAATCCATTTAGCTACCATTTTTACTATTTTCATTGTGATAAATTGTTGGTCAACCTTCACATGCTACCATCCTTTTGATTCGGGAAGATAGGACTTTATAGATTACCTAACTTGTAAACATGAAGGTACTTGGAGAAAGGCAGAGACACAGGATGTTACAATTCATACATATTGCATGTTTGTTAGTTGTCACTTGTCATTAATGTGTAGACATCAGGTATTGAAATGCAGAAAGGAACGAGAGTCGAGAGGTATATGGATTGATAGGTGAAATGTTAGTTTTTTTTAATATTTTTTATTATAATTTCATATAGGTGTACTGATTTGATTTAGCTGAAGCATGTGGATGACTGACAGTTTTATGCAACTCTATCAGTAAAGGCAAACTGGCACAATCCAGAAGCACCGATTTTTCAAAAAGTCCTTTAATTATTGGAAATGAGATCTGCATTCGCATTTAAATTTCTGGATGTTGGTTCCCCACCTAGTATTTGATGCATCTGTTTTAGAAAACCACTCCTAGAGACCTTCTACCACCATTTTTGATGGCCTATTGCCTAAATGCATGAAATTGATTTCTTTTTTCACTTTAAGTATGTTGCTCTATGAACACTTTCTGAGTTGCACATTTCTGCTTTGTAGCAGAATCAAGGTCTTTGTTATTGAACATAGGTTTGAATAATTGTAGCATTACAGCATTTTTCTTTTTTGTTTTACTTATTTTGGAGGAACCAAATATTGGTGATGTATATAAAAGGGTGTTTTTGCTATGCCGTAATTGTGCAAAGTAAATTCGTGTGTCTGATTTTTGGTCATGTCATGTGTTATAACTTATGGCTTTTAAGACGTACTGTGGCTATTAGTGGGGGGATTTTGGTGGTCAATATAAATCTTAGTCTTGAACGGCATAGTTTATTGAGATAATGAGTGATATGAAAACATACAAAAATATTAGGGATCATGAACGAACCGATTGACATGACAAGAATCATTTTAAGATGTGGCAGCACCGCAGCAGTATCTGGGTAACAATTTTTCGGTAGAGAATAAAATAATTGTTCTGATTGAATAATGTTTAACTTGCTTGTGGGACAAATAGTTGAATTTTACTGCATATTTCTGAAACATGTAATTCAATTGATTCATTTTGGTTAATATCTTGTTCTCTTATCTTAGCTTCGACATTCTATGCTTGACACTTTCAAAGCTCCTCAGAAGTTTCCTGTAGTTCCCAATTCAAGGTTTATAAAACCGTGCTTGCAAATTGCAGATAGTTTGGGCACTGAAGCTGCTGATGTGTCGAGCGTAAATGTGAATGAATTGGATGTGTGCGGTGCAGGATTGCAGAATAAAATTGGTGAATACAATTGTTTTTTAAATGTGATCATCCAGGTTGGTGACAGCGTTCATTGTTCTCCGCTTAATGCTGCAATCAACACTATTGACTTCATTTTTCAATGTGGTTTTGATAGTCCCTGTGGCATATAAGACGATTTCGCGAAGAGTTCTTGAGGAGATCACCGTCTGAGCACGTTCATGTGGGAGATCCTTGTGTTGTTTGTGCATTATTTGAGATCTTAACAGCATTAAGCGTGGCATCTGGAAACGCAAAAAGTGAACCAGTGGCTCCTACTACTTTAAGAATGGCTTTGAGTAATTTATATCCAGAAAGTAATTTCTTTCAAGAGGTAAGTGGATACTGATTTACGGACTTATCTTTTACTGGACATTTTTGGTTTCTTTTATCCGTTTAAAATGATTGTTAACCTGTTAGCTGATGCGAATTCCTGCAATATACAGGCGCAAATGAATGATGCTTCTGAAGTTCTTGCAGTAATATTTGAATGTTTGCATCAGTCATTTACTTCTGGTTACGGTAGCTCTGACTCATCAGTAGAAAGCACTTGTGTTGGATCTTGGGATTGTGTCAGCCCTTCTTGTATAGCACACACTCTTTTTGGAATGGACATTTTTGAACGAATGAACTGTTATCAATGTGGTTTGGAGTCCAGGCATCTGAAGTACACTTCATTCTTTCATAATATCAATGCCAGTGCCCTGCGAACAATGAAGGCATGTCTCATGTGGTGAACTCGTTTCTTACTATCAATATACTTTATTTCATAGTGGTTTATGTCCGTTTTTGTACTAAGGGTCAAGTTTTTAGTCTGTCCTTCAAAGTAGCGACTGTAAGTTTTCTATTTTGTTCAGGTAATGTGTCCAGAAAATTCATTTGATGAGCTGCTAAATTTAGTTGAGATGAATTATCAGCTAGCTTGTGATCTAGAAGGTGGTGGATGTGGGGAATCGAACCATATTCATCACATACTTTCAAATCCTCCTCACATTTTTACAACAGGTACTTTTTGGATTTTCTTTGAACTGAGGAAACGATTTGAATTTAGCATCTTGGCATTGTAGCTGCTGTTTGTTAGGAAATATATCAGTAAATTCTCTATGTTTTGCAGTTCTTGGTTGGCAAAATACATGTGAGAGTGTTGATGACATTAAAGCTACCTTGGGAGCATTGGCTATTGAGATAGACATAAGTGTACTTTACCGCGGTTTAGATCCTAAGAATGTGCATCGTCTGGTTTCTGTGGTATGTTTTTTGTCTTGATGAAAATTTTTGTATACTTTAGCAATTTATGTGGTATGTTCAAGATCATCTTAAACACCTCCCCTCATTCTCCTATAGACAGGATGCCTTAAAGAAGGATACGAAAGAGCCATTGTTAATTGTTATTCTAATTTTTGAGTGCTAAGTTATGGTTAGGATATGTTAATTTGGCCTTGCGATGTCCATATTGTGGGGTCTTTTCCGCCTTTTGAGCTGAAAAGCCTCTGGATACATGGCTGTGGGAATGTGGTTACGTTAAAATAAGTCCATAATCTTTTCATTCAATGAAGTATAGCCTTTATAGGTTTGTATATTTAGCTTTAATATCACTTATTTTTCTAAATGGTCGTTGTTACTTGTTAAAGGAGAGCAGGATTTTTGTATGTTCTGCATTGTTTATATAAGAGGTGAAACTTCAATATAATAATTTTTTTCTTTCCTGACTATTTCAAAAGATGGGGTTGGCTATTTCTTACCGATGTGACAAAGTTCCAGCTAGTTGTCACCTACCTACAAGAAGTCAAGAACCCTCTTTCATCTGGGGCTTGACGTTGACACTGAGTTGCAAAAGTGCTCACATGTGGCATTCCAACACAGGGACTAATAAAATGATATAGAAAGAACTTTGATTAGCTCAACTGCATGTTTAGGATTTCATTTGTTATTTTGCTCTAGTAGATAAAGGGAATACAAATCAAAAAAATAGATATGAGGGAAATATTAATTTATTTTTATCTGTTTAAAACAGTAGGATTGTTATTGCCTCATTGAAATTGCCAACCACTTTGCTTAAAAAGAGTTTAGCTGTAAAAGATTTATGTTGGCTGAATCCTATATGACTTTCACAAGCTTCTCAAAATATGATATTATTATGATTTAGTTTACACTTTTTCACCTATATTTTTTAAGGTACGTGCCAAAGTACGTACTCATTATTTTATATGAGCATGTCTGTTCAGGTCGTCCTCTATATTTCACCTACTTCAACCATTGGTTTTGTTTAACACTTTTACATACAGTGTGCTTATTGGCGTTTCAAGGTGTATTTGATAAGTAGCTTTCTAGTGTGCCTAGATCCCTTTCAAATGTGTACTGTAATAACTACAGTTCCAAACTGTAGTGGATTGGCTTTGTTAAAGCACTTCTTTTTTCAAAATGTAGTGTGGCTAAGGATTAGCCGTTATTAGCCGTTAGGTCTGCTATTGTGGCAATGTTGCGCAAAAGCAATCAAAGATTGCTTTTCTAGTAGTGTTTTGCGGAATTTAATGGCTAATGTGTGGTGAAACTAGCTGTATTGATTGTTGTACAGGCCCTTAGTTCATAATTTATGTGCAAGTCTTGAATATTGAGTAGCATTTGCTTTGTTTGGATAAATCAATGGATAGGAAAAGAAGAGTTTTGTCTAATCTATTTGAAACCACTTGGGTTGATTTTTGGCAAGTTGCTCATCAGTGAGTGACAACTTCGTCATCAAGCATCATGGGTATTCATGATATGGATTTTGAATGAGACCTACCAATATGTCTTTTATGAACTTAGTTTTCATAAAAATAGTTTGCACCAAATTAAATTTAAAGAGTGTGACTAAATGACGTAGAAAATGAGGATTATGAGCTTGCGAATGGAAAATTAAAGAATGATGCACAATAAATTAGCATGGATCATGCCCATATTAGATTTTACACCAACTTGAGGGTAGTTATTGAAACAGGGGCAAGGTGTGGCGTCAGCTCGAGGACGAAGATTATATACCTTGAATTCTGTTAGGAACCTAAGATAGAATAATGTAGGATCGGGTCTGACAAATTGGATTCTACACTAAGTATTTAGAGCTATGAAGAGGGTTGAAAGCATAGTGAAAAAAAGAAGGCCGCATCGTGTCGGCCGCGTTGTAAAGGTTTTTTTAAGTAAATGAACTTATATTTCTAGCATGGTAAAGGTGTATTTAGACCGTATTAAGGGATATATTATGGTTTTGACCGACATTTAGGCGTTATGATAACCGCATTACTCTGCTGCTACATCACTGTTCCGTGACTGCATCACCGTTTTGTTACCGAAATCGCGACCGTTACCGTATTACTGTGGTTGAAAGTGTGGGGTATGGCTCATCCACAAGCTAAGGCTATCAGGGGAAAATGTATTTATGATTTTGAGTGTAAAGGTGGAAGGTTTTTGGTATATTAATGGTGGAAAAAGGCTTCAAGATGTTTTTATGGGTGTGGAATGATAAAAATTTGATCTTTAATTAATTTCAGGGTAGGCTATTTCGTGAGGTGCAATTTTGTGATGGAAGTTTGTTGATTTGGTTTGAGATGGACAAAATTTGATGTGGGGATATGTTCTTGAATGGTGTGTGGTATTTGGGCTTTGGAGGTTTTGGGTGACAGTAGACTTTTGGGTGTGTGAAATTATATCATGGGATGGATATTATTTTTGGAATGTGGGATTAAAAATTGATGGAATTATCCGATTCGTTTTAGGCGTGTGAGATGAGGAAATTTAGGATATATTTGTTTGGTTGGCAAGAGTAAACACAAATTATCAAATGAGACAATGAGACAGCCTTAAGGTGAGTCTATTATATACCAAGCTGATCCAATGTATACTCTCCGGTGATCTCTTTTAATCTTAAAGTGATCATTTACAATCTCAAAGTTACCGATATAACCTAAAAGTGATCACTTGCACTTTTTGATCATTTCACTTACTAATTATAAAATGATCACATACTAATCATAAAGTGATCACTTGCAGTTTTTAAGTGATCACTTTTTATTGTCCAAGTGATCACTTAAAATTTTAAAGTGACAACTTAAAATAATAAAGTGATCAATTAGATAAATATTGGCTGATTGTATGGGTCCGTCTCATGATGATACGGTCTCATAAACTTACATCTGTAAATTCTTATTTAAGATGGTTTCATCGTGAGACAATTTTAAGTTTGGCTAAATAGCCCAACTAAATTATATAAAGCATCAGTTTTTATACTTAAAATGCCCACTTTTAATTTTTCTATTGTTTCATACGTCATTTTGGATGTCAAAATTGACACATTGATTAAACTCATTATTTTGAATCTGGTTCCTTGCTGTCCCGAGACAATCTCATCTAAAAATTGCTTACTAATGCTTCTAGCCCTTGGTCATGCATCACCGTTTGGATAAATTTTTAGACTTTGGTTCATTGATTTGCAGGTTTGTTATTATGGTCAACATTATCATTGCTTTGCTTATAGTTATGACCAGGAGAAATGGATAATGTATGATGACAAGACGGTCAAGGTAAACATTCATTCTTTCGGCACATGCATCTCATTGCTTCTTTTCATTCTTGAACATGCAACAGTAACATTTTGTTGCCTCAAATCCTCAATGCTATTTAGTGGCTCCCGCCTAGGTGAGGTTTGGAGGTGAGATGTATACAACCTTACCATTATAGTAATAAAGAGGTTTTCCGATTGATTCTTGATTGCAGACACTATCAGCAACTTTACATAAAGAAAAAGCATGTGTAATTTCATGAGCCATTTTACTAGTCCATCCATTATATATTTTAATCCAAAACTAAAGAATCAAAAATCTTTGACTCCATCGACAATGAACATTTATCCTTTAACTTGGTTTTTTCAATGTCAGATAATTGGCACTTGGGAGGATGTCATTTCTATGTGCGAAAGAGGTCATTTACAACCACAGGTTCTCTTTTATGAAGCTGGAATCTAATTTGATGGAGGACTAATTATTGTAGTTGCAGATTGGGAGGTGCAAGACATACTTGCCTACACTTAAATAATGTGTGGCTGCATATATCTTAGCGTTTTGGTATAGGATCAATCATCGCTTTAGAAAAAATTTCGATGATTTAAATCCTATTTATTGCTGGAAAGATAAATATAGAGGAACGTTATGCGTACAAAGATCATCTGACGCTGTATAATTTCCTGGACTGAAGCCTTTTGAAAACCGAGATTAATGTGCTCAAGACACAGTTTAGTGCTCTGATGCAGTATTATTTGCAGACGGAGGGCCATCAGTTATCTTTGACTTCCGAAAATGGAAATGGTTGGTGAAGGTTCATAGTTTTTGCTACTATTTATAGGTAATTCCTGGGGAAGTTGGAAGACACACCTAACTAGCTGCAATCAACCATTACAGGTACGATCATCAACTGTATTTGAAAGTATTTTAAATAGCTACACAATAAGATCAGATGTATCTTCAAAAAGTGTGGTTAATTCTTTTGCCCCCTTTACTCACCCGCACCAACAAAATAGATGATCCTGCTTCCCCCAGAAAAACCGAACCATGTAGGTGTAATAGCCGGAAGTTTTTGTATAGGTGGCAAACTGGCAGGTATGCTGTCGAACTTGTGGTAGTCTAGAAAACAATCAATTAGTATGAAAATTTTTGACAGTGAAAAGATAGAATTGCTTCCTTGTATTTATTGCTTTGATTACATAGATTTGTTCTAGTAAATTTTGCAGTAAAGGGAAAAAGTTTGCAAAATGGATCGAGAAGTTTTTGATGCTCTTAATGCAGCAAGTACGTGTATTTTGTTTTTCGGGCATTAGAATGATGGAATGTTGTTACTGTAGTTAACTTGTTTCAACTTGAGCCATATTATGGGTTTTAAATTGGAGCTTACATTTAAAGCTAAATACTAATGATGGGTTATTGGTCATTGTTAGTAGTCATAATATGGTGTAAATGTGTAGTATGTAACTATGTATGATCCACAGATGATTATGGGCACATGTATGACATCTGATTAAACAAGGTTTTCACTGATAAGTAGTCTTAATTATTAATATGTTGGTTCTAGTTTAATTATTTTATTTACATATAAATGAGAAATGTTTTTGAGTAGTTTTATTTCTATTCATCGTTCAAAACTCAAAATATGCCAATTTGTGGCCAGCCAATTACATTGTAGAAGTATTGTCAATATATTTTTTTTTCTCAATCAATTTATTTTCTTTTGCTTATGTAGTCATAGCAATTTCTGCATATTAACATAGTGACCCAAAGGTATGATGTTATAGTAAGAACCAAATCACCTTATGTTGAAGATGATTTTAGTCACATTGTAGTATGTCTCATTGAGGAAGACAATGAGAATGGAAAGGGGTTGAGTGGCTTGATGAAGGAGCTTTGAGGAAGCCAAGATAGGGCTAGATCATAGTGCTCGAACAATGTGCTCGTTCGAGCAAACATCGACATGATAGTATGGGACAATTATGAAGAGTTCGTTTGCGTGTTGTACTATCAAAATGGGTTTAAATTCTAGTGGGTGAGGTTTGAATGTTGAGAGATTTCTCTAATATATTGTGGAATCTTTAATGAAATATAATATTCCCTCTTATTCAACCTAAATGTCCCATTTAGTTTTTCACACTAATCGAGGCAACATTAACTCTTAATATCTCAAACTATTCTTAATCAAAAATTATAAAAATTTGATATTAATGATCCTTGTATTGAGACGAATCAACCAAAATTTCACGTGACTATGTTTTAATTATGTTTTAACTTATAGATTAAGAGTAAATCTAAATATAGAGTGATGAGTGAATAGTGTCAAAAAAATATGGGACATTTAGGCTGAATAGGAGGTAGTATTTTTGAGTGGTAGGTGTCTAAGATACAAACTATATTGTTGTATATGATTTGTTCATTCAAAATTTTAATCTTTTTGCATGTGTGTGCGTTTGTTTTTCTTCATCCTTTTATACATTTTCTCATGTTTCTATTCAATTCATACAAGTAGATTAAATCTATACAAGACTTAAAAAGCAAATATGCCGCATCACAATTCATGAGCTTTGCTTAATGTGTAAGTTGACATAATTATGGACAAATAAGTATTGTTTACTTTTAATAAAGATGTGGCATATGAAAATATTCGCTAGCTCAATTATAAAAAATGCAGCCAATGTACAAATTCAAGAACAAAGTATCAAGCTTTATAACCCAAATCCCACAAACGAATAAATCTAATTAGAGAAACCAAAGACCCTTGAAATCTTTATACAATCGACTTTATTCCTTCTTTACAAGTAGGGGAATATATGATGATAAATAAAACGATTAATTAGGTGGATAAAACTAAAAGAAAGTCAAATATATTGATAAAATTTAAAGAAAGTGATAGGTTCATTTTCATGTATAAAAGTGATGCAAAATAGGTAGAACAACTCAAAATAACAAATAATGCAAATTGAGTAGAACGGCAATGATGTATGTATCCGCCAAGAATTTCATCATTCATGAAGAATATTAGGCTTAGATTAGTTTAATTTAATTGATTTTCATTGATTTAACTAATTTTTATTGATCAAAACAGGTTTATATTGATTGGTATTGATTTTTATTGATTAAAATTTATTTTTACTAATTATTTATTCTTTAAGGTGAATTAAAAAACATTACTAAAAAATGAGGTTAAATATATTAAGAGTTATTTAGATATGGACATTTTTTAATTTGTATATGCAAGATTCTTTATGTGATTTATACTATCTTTAAAAAAACGAGGATAAAAGTATAATACTTTTACATTTTTTATTTTGTCATTTTTTTTCTATTAGTCATAGTTGACTTACAATGATCAATGAGTAAATATTTTAATGTAAAAGAAAAGATGATGAACCAAATCAATGAGAACCAAATCACTAGGAAAAGCAAAAGGCAAAAGTGAAGGAAGTAAAATGCTTGGAAGAGCACATTAATGACCAAACGATCAATCCCTACAAAAAAAATTTTAATTGGCGACAAAAAATATATATTATCAACTTTCGCGATAAAAATGACAATAGTAGTTTAGAGAGCTCTTGTCGTCGCTAACTTTAAGTTGTCTATTCTAAATTAAGTTTATAAAAGCTGGATTGCATTTAACTATTAGTTTAAATTTATTATAAATTCTTACTTGAGACTGTCTTTTGTAAATATGACTCTCAAAAGCCCAGTCTAATTCTAAACATATATTGTTACAACTCTAAATATAGATTTGGACTGAACTTTTTAGAGTCGTCTTTACAAAAGACGGTCTGAGCAAATTAATAATTTTTTTAAATAAAGTTATAATATCATGAGTTTAATAGGTAATAAAGTGAAATATGATTGTGATTTATCACAACTTCTTAAGTAATGTGCACAAACTAATTTTTTCCAAAAATAATTGTGATTAATTAAGGATTTCCCATCTTAACTCATGATGATGGAATAATGGGGGCTATAATGTGTAACAATCTAACTTGTAGCTTAAAAGCAAAGCAAATTGAAAATATGGTACTTAAATTAATTGGATGAGAATCTTATACGCGTTAGTTATGCTCATACATTACTTCTTCTTCATATCGGGTAATTTACCTAGAATAATCCAATCTATTCGTGATTTTCCTACAATAATTTCACCTATTGATTAACCATAAATAATCCCAACTTTAAGGTATATTTGCCCAGGGTAATCTTAGGTAACCTGATAACCTATTATAGTAAGTAATTAACCAAAAAAGTAAATTTAAAATTAATTTAAAATTAGAAAAAAATTTAGAAAATTTACATAAAAAATTTTATATAATAAAAAAATCATAAATTTTTTGAACACAATTTTTGACATTTTTTTCGACATTTTATTTTAATTTATCTTTTTTTTTCAAAAAAAATAAAACTTGTTATAACAAGTCATCCGGTCACCGGGTTTACTCTAGAAAAATACCACTCAAAGTTGGAATTATTCATGGTTAATCAATAGGTGATATTATTATAGGAAAATCACGAATAGTTTGGATCATTCTATGTAATTTTTTCTATTTGGGGAGTGTTGAATGATGATAGATAGATGCGTTTAAAATAAATTTGACAATGAACAGTTACTTGATTTTCGACTCAATTCAAAACTAAATATACAATTATATAAAAATTAATATGGATACAAGACCCGATTTCAAATCAACCAAAAACCTCTGACATAAAATCAACCTGATAATCCTAACGAGAACTAAAGACAAATGGTCTACTCTAGTTACCTTATATGTATCGTATTCATGAATTAGTTACGTGGCATTTGTTGATGGATAATCCTAGGCAATTATACAAGCGTCATTACAATATGTAACACCACCTTGTCTTTTATAAATCCCATATCAATCAAAGATTTGCTCAGAAATAAATATTACGAGTATAAAAGTAACTAGAAGGAAATTTGGATGAAACAAGAATTATTTCATGACTCATTGAAACTAAAAAATTAGTGTTTTACGTATAGGCACATGGCAAATCGTCAAACATGTAATACCTTGGTGGGGTTAGTATCAAATAATAATTGACAATCGATTTTCCGAGAGATAATTGTCTTTTTGAGATACGTCTTTTAGGTCCAGTTTATTAAAATTTAATGCTTAATCTTATTATTCTATATTTTTTTATGGGCCGACTCAATTAGAGATGGTCTATCAAGGAGACCCTCTCTCACAAGAATATGTGAATTATTAAAAAGTGAGGTTTTTTTATAAAAAAAAGTTGATATAATTTGGTAATAAAAAAATGCATTGCTTGAATGAAAAAAAGCTAGAATGTATAAATGAGATTAAAAAAAATGACGAATTCATTTTCAAAGATAAATATATACTTTACAATAAAAAATAATGCTAAATAAGAAAGACAAAGAAAAAATATGCAATTTGGTAAGATTTTTATGAAAAAATTTATATAATATACTACTAACTCCTATTCATAGAGATTGAGACATTTGTTTTTTGACACTATTCACTTATTACTCTTAATTTGTATTTTATTCTTGATCTATAGATTAGAACATAGTCAAGTGAAATCTTGTTTGATTCGTCTAAATGCACAGATTATTAATATTCACTTTTTATAATATTTCATTATGTATAATAAGAAATTTTAAGCATTGAATAAGTGCATTTGATAATGTGAGAAAACAAATATCTCATTCTCTGTGAATAGGAGGGGTACTATTAATATACTCTTATAGTCTTATACAGTAAAGCCATCTTATATTGTGATAACTTTGTAGCCACGTTTTTAAGCTGATGAAGGTTAATTTCTTAAATCATGGAGTATAATGGAAAATAGCATAATAAGGGGAATTCAAGCCCTGATTTAATTTGAATGTGATTAAGAACCTACTTATTATTAATTAATAATATTTATTAATAATGAACTATGTAACATATACACTACGATCATCATCATAAATATACTAATTCAGCAATAATTGTGACAAGTGTTACTATTTTAAAATTACTTTGTCAAATGTCATTCTAATAGTGTTAGATTGTTGTTTTGGAACTCATCTCTTCATCTTCCCTAATGCAATTTAAATTGTCAATGAAGAGTTTTATTTAAAGTGGTTTTAATTGTAATTGAATAATTGATATTGACATAGACTCTACAAATTCATATTCATACTAATATTAATAATTTTGTTTTTAGCCTTATAAGAATTATCATGTCTTATCATGCAATGGTGAAAGATTTCATATGAGGATTTTGTTGAATTTTGTAAAGGGTCTTACATGTTATTAGCCAAAACAATTTATAAAACTAAAAGTAAACCTACAACGTGCATTGCACGGGTATAATCCTAGTAAGGATTAATAAGGATTATGTCACCGTTCTTGTTGCCAAAGTCCTTTATGCGAGACGGATTTATATTATGGTCTTTATTTAAAACAATCTGTTTTGTATAAGACCATCTCACGGTGAGACGACTTCAAAACAAGAAGCTCATAAGCTAAAAGTTTCTATTATTGAGTTATTCAACCTAAGTATTTAGAGCATGTCTCACGGGACCACGGTGTATGAGACTATCTCATACAAGAATTTGTGAATTTAATTATAATTGTGCTTAACTTGGGTGAGTTTTCTTCTATTGTAATTACACTTAAATTAATTCAATAATGGTGGGTAAGAAACCAACCAATGAGTTTTAATCACAACAAAAATCTCCAGCAATTAAGGCAAAAAAATAACTATTTTCATCACATTCACATCAAAAATTTGTTATCTTAAAGTAGCTTTGTCTCCTACATAGAAAATGACCCAAACCAAGCAACAGAAATTCTTTTACTCCACCCCAAACAATCCTATTACTCTTTATATGGGCATCATAATCATTCCATGCATAAAGGAAATCCCTACTTATAAGTAATCCTATATACCTATATATCACTCTACCTTATAATAAATATTCTTCCCCCCTTATAAAAACATAACTTATAATTTTTGTAAAATCATCACAAAATCGAGTCTCGTTTCAGTTAAAACTAAGTATCAGTACGTTTAACTTATAAGCTCCTTAATTCTATTCTCGTTGTGTCCAAACCTTTTTCTTTTCATCAGTCTACACTATACTAAAAAAACCAGCAGAAGAACGAATTTTGTCTTAGGCGAAGCAAGTACCACTTTTCCAAATAAAATCCCGTCATCAATTATGTACTAAAAATCTAGCAACAAGCAACAACGTTAGCAGAAAATCCAGTCTCCTTTTCTCGGCCTACCCTGTACTCGATCAAAATCTAGAAATCAATTAACAAAAAACCCATATGGAAAACTCCAACAACAAAAACAAAAGTAGATGGATAGCAACAACAGCAAGTATATGGATCCAAGCATTAATAGGAGGAGCCTATACATTCAGCATATACTCCCCTGCATTGAAAAAATCCCAATCTTATGATCAGTTTACTCTTAACACTGTCTCAGTCTTCAAAGATATCGGCACCAATGCTGGTGTTTTATCGGGCTTATTATACAGTGCCGCCTCCTCGGGACGCCACCGGTCTGGTGTCCCATGGGTGGTGCATGCGGTGGGTGCAACGGAGGGGTTTTTGGGATACTTTATGATATGGTTAGCTGTTGTTGGGGTGATACCTAAACCCCCTGTTCCTGTAATGTGTGTTTTTATGTTCCTTGCTGCACATTCTCAAACGTTTTTTAATACTTGGAATGTTGTTACGTCTGTTCAGAATTTTCCTGATTATAGTGGAACACTTGTTGGGCTTATGAAGGTACGTACCCATTATTTTCTTTTGTTAATTATGATCGGCTCGTCTTTTATGAGATCGTTTCACTCAGGGTCGGCCCTAAGGGTGGGCAATAAGGGCCGTTGTCCAGGGCTCTATGTCAAAAAATCAAAATTAATGGTTGTAGAAGGTCCATATAGGTTATAAATTACAAAAGAAAAAGGCCCCGATATTGCTATTTTGCCCCAAAACATCTAGGGCCGGCCCTACGTTTCAGATGGACACCATATGCTTAGTTAATTTTTTAGGTGGATATTTTAAAATTGTAAGTAATTACTTTAATAGATTAAATGTACATGAATCAACTCATTAGAGATAGTCTCTCACCATAAGATTGTCTTACTTAAGAATTTGTGTTAAGATGTTATTCCCACGAGGAATGCTAGCGTATCGAAAGTGTCATAAGCATTTTAAAAATATAAAAAATAAAGTAGTGAAAAAAATATAGGGATCAGCTATTAAAAAGTTTAAATAAAGTTAGTGGGATACATGTAAGAACCATAAGCAATATAAAATTGTTAAAATGAATTTAGTGGAAAAATATGTGGAAATAATAAATATTAATAAAATATTAATAAGAGGATGAACAAGTTAAATTATGTCCATAAATTATAGAAAAAAGTGATATTAATAATTCAACATTTTGTTCATCCGCTGTGAATAATCCAACTTTTTGATTATTTATTACTCCCTCCGTTCCTTAAAGAAGTTTCCACTTTCTATTTTTGGTATTTTAATTGTTGTTCCCATAAGGAATCTTTCCATTTATATCATAAATTTTGGACAAAAATAACCTCACCCATCCTCATTTTAATATTTTAATAATGATTATAGGTCCACATATCTTCCACTAACTCCATTTTAACATTTTTATATTCCTTATGGTCCCCATATGTTTCTCACTAACTTCATAAAAATATTTTTTAATTAGTTGTGGTCCCCATATTTTTTCCACTAACTTTCTTTAAATACTTTTTTAACATTTGTGGTCCCCACTTTTCCTCAATCAAATTTATTATTCAATAAAATAATATCTTCATTATCTAAAATATTCCACTTTCCTTAATTCCCGTGAACATTTCCTATGGGAACATCAATAGGGAACGGAGGGAGTATAATCCAATGTTTGTCCTTAATCCACTGTGAATAATCCAATCTTTATTTTATTTTGCTAGTAACATACTCTATTATTACCCATTATTAGTAATAAGGTATGTTGTAGGCAAATTTATCACAAAAGTTGGATTATTATTGGGCCAATTCACTCAAAATGTCCAATTTCTATTTTTGTCATTCTTTTTTACCCTTTTACTCTTACTACAACACAACAATACATAAATATCAATACTTTTTATGGAAAAATAGAGTTTTTCACTCACTTTTAAGTGGTCCCTCTGCCCCTTCTTGGTTTTGATGCAAAACCGAAATGTCCCATTATCTATGAATAGGAGGGAGTAGTTTTTTGACGACATCGAAAGAACAAGTCAAATACGTCAAACTCGAGCTATGATTGGGTTTGACCTAATTTTCTCAAGTATATTTGACTCGGGTTATTTTTGTTTTATGAGTCAGAATTTTTGGTTGGACTCTCGAACACGGTTTCTCTATTAACACTAATAGAGAAACCAATATTCTCAAACATGGTTTCTTTGACTTTCTAGTCGAAGTACTCTGTGGCTGCACTCTTCTTTATGGGTATGAATTATCGTTTTTCTTTTCTTTTTAGATCTTAATTATAGTTTTTAATGAGCGGCACACACTGGATATGATAATGATGTTAATAGGGAAACCAATATTTGAGCAATGGTCCAAGCTCAATATGGGCTTCAGAGTTCAGGTTGTGTTTAAGCCAAGTTCTACTTCTAACTACCCACCACCATATTGCATTGGACTTTGATTACTACTGTCAAAATTTAATCCGATCCGATCAATCATCAAAATCCAATTGACAGAGATACAGCTGATAGTCGGGCCGACCCTAGATATTTCGCGGCCCTGGATGAAATGGCATATTGGGGCTCTTTTTCTTTGCAATTTGTAACTTATATAGACCTTTTACAGTCATTAATTTTGCTTTTTTGACATGGGGTGACGGTCCCTCTTACCCATCCGTAGGGCCGACCCTGACTGATACGATTCATTTTTCTAAAATATAGTGAGCTTTACTTGAGTTTTACATCAATATTATTTATGACTTATATTCTACGCTTTCTATTTTAATTTTGTTTTCATATCGAATGTTCATGGAAATTTAAAAATGTTGAATCTTTTAAATGTTAAAATATAGTTAATAAAGAAAAATAAAGACCATAAACATTAAAAATATAAATGTTAGTGAAAAATTACAAAAACCACAAACATAAAAAAAAGTTAAAATAAATAAGGTTAGAGGACCGTATAGACTATAACCATTATAAAAATGTAAAATAAATGTGTGGAAATATGTAAAAACTATACATGCATTAAAAATATTAAAGTTATGATGATTAGGGCTAATCATATATATGGAGTAATAAATATGATTTAAATAAAAAATATTTTTTGATGAAAACAATAAATAAAACTACTTTAAATAAATAATAAAAATATAAATAAAAGAATTATCATAAAAGAAAAGTTAAGGGTTGATGCCAGCAAAAAAGGGTGGTCTTGCCTTTCGTATGGTTAATTTTGTTCATCTAAAAAGGAAATTGGAATATAATTCAGATATGGTGCCCAGTCAGCACTCACATGGTTAGACGACACACCATACTACTAAGTCGAGTTTTTCATTCGGATCATCGCATTGATATCGGTTTTAATTATCAGATCGGTTTAAAACTAACAAATCTTGTATTAACATTGTTTTTACAAGATTGTAAATTTTTTTAAAGTCAGATCATCAAAATCTAATTCGATTACAAAATTAGATAAATGTCAAATTATCGAATTTATTTAAATTGTATGATTTAGTACTAACCAATTGTCCAGTTACGTAGAGCATAATAATTCACCATTATCAGGTATATCCAAACATGCACCAACCAATGAAAATAGATTTATTATTTATGGGAAAAATTACTTAGAATTATCCAATCTATTCATAATTTTCCTACAATAATCCCACCTATTGATCAACCATGAATAATTTAAACTTTAAGGGGTATTTGCCTAGAGTAAACTTGGCTAACCCGTTGACCTGCTAATTTGCTATAAGGTAATTCGCCAAAAAAATAAAAAATTAGTGAAAAATTTTGAAATTTTACATAAAAAATTCTAAATAATAAATAAGGTTATAAATTTTTTTGAACATTTTTGGACATTTTTTGTGACATTTTATTTTAATTTATCTTTTTTTAAAAAAAATAAAACTTGCTATATCAACTCATTCGGTCACCGGGTTACTCTAGGAAAATGCCTCTAAAAATTGAGATTATTTATGGTTAATCAATAGGTGAGAATATTGTTGAAAAATCATTAATAAATTAGATTATTCTAAATAATAATAATTTTGTGTATCACCAGTTACGGTTTTCACCAGTTAATACCTTCATTTTCTGTTTGAGATCACACCTATATATATAATTAGCATTTTTCACGTAGTATAGTAAGCATTTATTTTGTCTCTATTTTCACTGGTGACCCATTGTCCATTGCCTTTGTCTAGTCTTGTTAATTATGAGGCCAAGACTTGAACAAGTTTTACCACTATATTATCATATTTCTCCATTTCTCGGTCTCATTAAATTTGTTGTGTTGCGATTTTTAATGTAATTATATGATAATTGATATAAATACTTTTTAACTTAGTTGTAGTGAATTGAGTGGGATTAAAGAGTACTTTTCGATTTCACATGTTTTTCTCATTTAGAATATTTATTTTAAAGAGAAAGAAATTTGACAAAAATATTTTTGAGTGATTTGTATAAAATAAAATATATCATCTCATTGAATTCGTCTCAATATATAAGTACTTTTTAATCAATATTTTTTTAGAATTTTTATAATGGTTATTTAAAGATATTAAGACTGAAAAATTATTTTGAAAACTATGCTTAAAGTAAATGAGAAGAATAAAACGACAGAAGGAGTATTATTTTTTTATTAACTTAGAATTTTTTTATATTTTTTGACAATAATAAGTTCACTTAATTCAACTCAATAATTTATAATTGAAAATTTAGTTTAACAATTTGTATCCTTAAATGTACACATACTCATAAAAATTTAATCACAAATTTAAATTTGCTTCTTGCATGAGATTATAAATTTAGTTTGTGACATCCCCTTCAATTTTATTTTTATTTTTTACAAAAATACTATTACTTTTTTTTTTGAGTTAAAAAAATACTATTACTTTCAAATTCACGAATAGTACTTGCTTAGAATTTCTCATGGATACCCTATACTAAAAACATACAATAAAGTTAAGAAAATGGGTAAAATTAGGCTAATTTCCATAGAATTAGGAATATTTTGGTTCTTAGTTAAAAAAATGGGAATATTATCAAGAGTCCGATAAAAAAAGTCTCATGCATCAAAAAAAATAATATTGCAAGACAAGTATAAGAGTCTCAAATATTAATTTATGTTAATTTTACTTTCATTTATTTACTTATAATAATTATATTAAAAAGTAGTCTAATTGACTTTAATTTAACTCAACAATGTTCAACCAATCCATTAATAAATACTCTATTTAACGAAGAAAATGACTAGACTATGCCTCCAAGCCACTAAGGTCTCAAAGAAACCAAATCAAACATAAATTCTTTAATCACAACAATAATATTACTTTCAAATTCAAGAGAGGTGGACGAATATATAAGGCCGATGGACTATTTCTCTTAATATCAATTGATTTTACGATGAAATCTCATCGAATTTATATACGGACATACAGTTAATTTCCCTCTTATGATCAGAGTTTTATTGTGAACAAGTCAAATCATATCACCATCATACCTAGAGTATCTCGACCATAGGAAAATACGAATAGGGTCTGGAGAGGGAAGGAAAATGACAATTTATACCCACAAAAAAAAACGTATCCAAAAAGCCCCTCAACTCGAGAAAGATCAAGAGAAGTTCCTGTAACAAAAAGAAAAAAATAGAATGAAGCTAAATCAAAAATTTATCAAATTGTACCAATTAGTAGGCCATATATGTACAAAAAAATATCCTAACCATCTCTATTTATTAAGCTCACTTTTCCTAGCTTTATCCTCACTCAAAAAACATAATTCTTCTTAAAAAAAGTAGCAATCTAGCATATAAGCATGGAAAGTTCCAAAAATAGATGGATATCAACAGCTGCAAGTATATGGATACAAGCAATAATAGGTGCATCCTACACATTTAGTGTATATTCCCCTGTTCTTAAATCTACTCAATCTTATGATCAAGCCACCCTAGACACCGTCTCGGTGTTTAAGGACATCGGCTCAAATGCCGGTGTCCTATCGGGTTTGCTCTATACATCGGCCATCGCAGGGCACGGTCGATACGACGTGCCCTGGATGGTTCACTTGTTGGGCGCAGCCGAGGGGTTTATAGGGTATTTTTTCATGTGGTTAGCTGTGGTTGGTTTGATTCCTAAACCACCTGTGGGGGTAATGTGTGGGTTTATGTTCTTAGCTGCACATTCCCAAACATTTTTCAATACATGGAATGTGGTTAATTCTGTTCAGAATTTTCCTGACTATAGTGGCACTGTTGTAGGGCTTATGAAGGTATGTTCTGTCACATTTTGTTGTATACTAGCTAAAAATAGTAATTTTTGGGCATAAAATTTGTTTAATGGCCAAATTGTGGATTCAATGATGGTCAAGTATGTTATCTGGATCTGGGTACGAGTCTACTTATTTGAATAAGTAATTTTAAGGAACGAAATTATGATTTTAATTCAAAATTAAGTGTTCGGGTGTCATATAGTATGTAAAAATGTCGAGAATTAAAGATGAAAGAATTGATAAGGTTATAAAATAAATAATATGGGTTGTAGAGGTTAATCTTTAATCTTTTGTCAGGGTGATTATAAGCATGTTTGAGATTGTCAATCGTACAGGGCTCCCCAAATTAAGAAGCCTTAAATATTAGTTTATGTAGAGTAAAATTAAAAATTGTAAAATGATGATTAAAATTAAATTTACATTAAGACTTAATTATGTTTCAACTTAAAGATTAATGAGACAATTAATCTTACTGTGAAACGCTGCTCATATATGGGTTGAATGACCCAAGTCCAAATAACACAAATTTTAGCATATAGGCTCCTTATTTGAAGTCTTCTCACCAGATAAGACGATCTCTCACGAGAAAAACTCTCTTACTTAATTGTGTTGTTTTTCTAATTCTTGATGATTTTACATGATGAGCAGGGATTTCTAGGATTGAGTGGAGCAATCTTGATCCAAATATTCAAAGTATTTTTCAGTGGAAATCCAAGCACATATATACTAATGCTAGCATTGTTACCAAGTATAGTCTCATTATCCCTAATGTCAATGGTAAGACTATGCCCAGAAAAAGGACCTGATGACAAGAAACACTTAAATGCAATGTCCATAGTTTCAATGCTTCTAGCTGCATATCTCATGATCATTCTCATTATGGAGGATGTTTTCGTCTTTCCTCAATGGGCGCGCCTTCTTGTCTTCGTACTCCTCCTACTCTTCCTCTCGTTGCCTCTAAAAATCGCAAACGAAGCAAAACTCAAAGAAAAATCGCAACCACTTTTGATAAAATCCGATCAGTTACTATTCAGTTCCGATTCAAATCAGCCTGACGAAAAAGTCCTAGACGAAGATCAAACCAATGAGTTAATGTGTGAAGAAGTAAGCATGAATCTCTTAGAAGCAATGAAAAATGTGAACTTTTGGCTTTTGTTTATAGCAATTCTATGTGGAATGGGATCCGGTCTTGCTACTATTAACAACATGAGTCAATTAGGCCAATCGTACGGATACGACACAACCAGAGTGAACACATTGGTTTCACTCTGGTCGATCTGGAACTTTTTTGGTCGGTTTGGTGCAGGATACATATCTGATGCACTACTACGACAAAAAGGATGGGCTCGGCCATTAGTAATGGTTATCGCCCTAGGAGGTATGACAGTCGGACATATAATAATTGGTGCAGGGTTTATAGGAAATTTGTACATAGGAACTATCTTAGTAGGGATTTGTTATGGTGCATTATGGAGTTTAATGCCTACAATTGCTTCGGAAATATTTGGGGTTTTACATATGGGTACAATCTATAATGCTATTGCAATTGGGAATCCCTTAGGTACATATGTCCTATCAGTTTGGGTAATTGGGCATATCTATGATGAAGAAGCTGCCCAAGAAGGTCATAATTCTTGTATTGGTGTACGTTGCTTTATGATTTCCTTTTTTGTCATGGCTTTTGTTAGTTTTTTGGGTTTTCTTGTTGCTCTTGCCTTGTTCTTTAGGACAAGGGTGTTTTATAGATTTGTTGTGTTGAGAAGACTACGTTTTTCACTGAGAAAGTAGCTAGCGTAAAAGTCAGGTTCAGAGATTTTTAAGAATCAGATCTTATTTCAGTTAGAATATATACCACTTTCTTATAAGGAATAATGATCTGGGTTCGATTCTCGCTACTCCTCCTTAGCTTACCATTTACTAAAAAAGTATCTTATGTCCAATAATTCCACCCTCAAGTTCAATGGAAACCTTTGAGAGTAGGAAGCTCATCGGAGATTATGGATTGTTGTATAGGTAATTTTTTAAACGTATATAAGACGGATATTCTATCAGCATTCTATCTCAAAGCAAGTTGGTTAGAGGTTACTTCGTATATGAATAGTTATAGACGTATGTACTATTGTTTTAATTAATTATTAATGTGTACAAAAGTTGTGCGATTTTTTGTTTGATTCATGTATATTATTTGAATTTGAAAACTTATGTAATAATACTATCTTTGTATAGTAAACACATTACAGTATCTCATGGTAATTCAAAAATATGTTTTTATCCATCCATTAATTTTTAATAACTTGTTTTTTTTATTGTTGATGATTTGACATTAAATATTCCTTATCAAGTCGTACAATTAGTAGTTCTTAGAATTGAAATAGTAACGATCAATTTAATTAGTTTTAAATAACTCTTTAATTAAGTCATATGAATAATATGAAGTTATATATCATATTCATTGCTATTAATATAAGGTTTACCTCTAATTTTTTTCAATAGCTTTTTATAGTGAAATAAAGTTGGTCAAATTAGGATAATGCATTAGTTAAAATATTTTATCATATTAATTGCTTAGGAGGATGTTTGAAAAAATAACTTGTACTTCATATAGAAGTAATTGTAATTTATTTTTGTATGTAAATTGATCAATAAAATTAAATAGTTAAATCAGACTATTATTCGTTTGCTAATTACTCCCAAGATATTTTCATTCAGTCGATGATGATGATCATCATCATATCTAATATTTCGCCCGAAAACAGAATTTGGATGAAAGAAGATGATGGACAATATACTCTCGTAAGAGACTGTCTCTCGGTGATATAACTTCAAATAAGAAGCTCATATACTCATATTTTGTATTAGTTGGGCTATTGAACTCATATATAATGCATCTCACATATAAACCATTTTATACAATAATTTGTAACCAAAATCGCTTGTCGCTCAATGAATAGAGCATCTGCATGTGGAGTAGAAGGCTTGGGGTTCGACCCCTACTGGGCGCAGGTATATATCAGTTGTGAGGTTTCTTGATTGCACGCATCTCTCTTTACTCCCTCCTTGAAGGTACGGGTATCATTTGTCCGCATCTTTCAGGAAAAGAAAAACTCGTCACTCGAACCCTGCCTTGCGCGGAATACTTAAAATGTCCTTTACCTATACAGTAATTTATAAAAGAAAAATGAGATAAATTTCGTAAAGTACAAAGTCCTTATTAACGAACAAGAAAAAGCACGTGGAAGGTCATATTCAGTCCTTCCAAGTTAGTTTGATGTTTTTGATATTTAGAGATTTTAACTGACCTTTGATGAATGAAGCTTGGATGGATTGGACCAAAAAAGTCAGTTCCCAAAGGACACTTCCCAAAGGTCAGATTTTTATTTTAGACTCCAAAGACATGCATGATATTAGACATGTTATGTTATTCTATCCACAAATCTTGGATAGATATAAATGAAAGCTTTATCCTTTCCTGTCTTGTACATACTTCCAAGTAATCAAGGTTGTTCAAACCTTTGGAGGATAAGGTCTAAAATTTATTAGTTTCAAATTTAGGAAAAATTACCTAGAATAATTCAAATTATTCACGATTTTTCTACAATAATTTTACCTATTGATTAACGATGAATAATCCCAACTTTGAGGAGCATTTTCATAGAGTAAACTCGGTTACCGGATGACTTGCTATAGCAAGTTTTATTTTTTTAAAAAAAAGATAAATTAAAATAAAATGTCAAAAAAAATGTTAAAAAAATATTCATAAAAAATTTATGAATTTTTTTATTATTTAGAATTTTTTATGTAAATGTAACACTCCGGCCCAACGGACCACCGGTGACTACTCATGGAGACTGTAGACTGGTCCCACAGACCAACACAAGTCTTTCCAGCGCACTTTGGCCTCACTCGTGCGCACCCGGAAAACTTCTCAGGAGGTCACCCATCCTAAGATTGCTCCACACCAAGCACGCTTAACTGTGGAGTTCTTAGCAAATAGGCTTCCATGAAAATAAGATGCACTTTGTTGACATGAGTAGTCTATCAATCTCTTTTCAATCTGAATCTAGGGTATCACAGTAAATTTTCAAAAATATTTTCTAATTTTAAACTAATATTTAATTTATTGTTTTGGTGAATTACCTACTATAGCAGGTTATCGAGTTACCCAAGTTTACTTTAGAAAAATACCCCTCAAAGTTGAGATTATTCATGGTAAATCAATAGGTGGAATTATTGTAGGAAAATCATTAATAGTTTGAATTATTTTAGGTAATTTTTCCTAAATTTTATTATCTGTTTTACATAATGACTCTTAAAAAGGTTTAAAGATCAAATATATAATATAAGTTTAAATTACTGCAATTAAATCTATAATAATTTAAAAGTCTATTAAGTAGAAAATAAATTCAAATTTAAGTATGAAAATAGTATGAAGATTGAAGACTACTCCACAATCCACATGGCAAATCAAACATGCTTTAGTGCGAAATTCTTAGCAAGCAAATTTCCGCTAAAACAAGATGCATCCAATTGATTTCCAATATACTCCATATGCTACCTCCGTTAAATATTTCACTATTTACATATTACTTTGAATTTGTGATTAATTATTAATTTATAAGTTAAAACATCATCTATTACAATTTTGTTTGATTTCTCTCAAATTTTCAAATCTCAATGCAAGGATTATATAAATCAAATTTCAAAAATTCCCTTTTCACCTACTTTTCAACATAGGTAATTAAGTAGTTTTTATGTTTGTCAATATTTTTATTTTGGTCTATTTGACTTTTTTTATTTTATCACATTTTAATTTTGAATTCATGTTTTAAACTACTGATTTTCTCTTAGATTACTTATTGGTGTTCTTGTCCTCTTGCTTTTCTCTACTTCTTTTAGTTTTATTGTTTGCTTTTTATTTTTTTAATTGTTATTACTTATTTATTTTATTTATTGGCATTTAATTTAGTTTTTCCGTGCAGATTCTTCTCTTTATCTATTTCGAGCCGGGGGACTCCTTTGGCCGCGCTCTCCTTCATGGGTATGAGTTGTTGTCGTCCTTTCCTCCTCAGACCTTGTCCATAATTTTTCTATTAACGAGATATACCGGATAGAATGATGATGATCAACATTTCAATTTTGAGTAATCTACTATCACTATTTTATTCTAATCTATAGTTTCTTTTATCTTTGTTTATTATTCATCCAATTTAATTGTTCATACCGTCTAAGAAACAGAAACATATGGAGTTAACCACAATGGCACACCATCCACCTTAACAATTTACGCTTCTACCCTTCAATCCCAACTTTATCCCTATTACGGGGCATTCTCTGGTGGGTCCAAAGTCTCCATTTTTAATGGAACACTTTAATGCTGGGTATTTTTTCTTCATTTGTTGGGTTAACAAACTGGAATAATTGACCGGTCACCGGTTCTGGCGGTTTGTTTGTTCTTGTTCTTGGCTGTTCATGCTTTCTGTATTTACGAATGTCAATTTTTTTTATAATGGCCCTTTATCACTCTTATTGGCTGATCATATGTTTTCCAATTGGGTTTAGAATTTGATTATATTTGCTTAATTTTGTGGGTTTAAGTAATGTGGGTTTTATATAATTTAGCATCCTTGATTGATCATGATTCATGATGTTTGTTTGACTAGCACCAGATTGTGATTTGCCTTCCATTAATGGTGGCATGATTTGACCTTATTCCTATCTGATATATTTCCCCAAGTTCAGGTTTTAGTAATTTTTCATATTATGCTCTACAAGGAAATATCTTTTTAAAAATTTAGGGTTTTTTTGGTAGGCTGGTGATTGTGAATCTCCAATGCATTAAGTTGTTCTTAACATTTTAGAGCTACTCTTTTGAAACCGTCTTTCGGTGAGACGACCTCAAAAAAAATAGCACATGTGCTAATAATTGTATTAGTTGGACTATTCAGTCTAAGTATGGAGAGCGTCTCATGGTGAGACCGTCTCACACAAGAATTTGTGAACATTTATTGGACAAAGTGTGTTGGAAGTGTAGGTAAGAGACTCAAGTTTGGTGTGAGTGAATCTCAACTATCTTAGTTTAAGTGGAATGAGTGTGAATTTTCACTCAAAGGTTGGAAAAGCTTTCGCTAACATTTTATGGAAAATGTGCGTCTGAGGATGCGCCAGATACTTACACTATGTTTGGATAACAGTTTTAGAAGGAACGTAAAGGGAGGGAAGGGAAGGAGATGGAAGATCAATATGTTTTTCTTCTAAATCTGTCCAATGTTGGAAGGATTATTGCGTTCTGTATAAAATGTGAAGGAGCTCTCCCCTCGAATTCTCTTCCCTTGGTCCCCTACCTTTTCGGTACCAACTTCCCCTTTATTACCCTCAATTCCTTTCCTTCCATCCAAACAACCTTTAGAGTTAGTGTGGATGTAAACTAAATTAATTGATAGAGTTACATGGCATAGCTACTAGTTGAATAGATTCAATATCATTGCGGCATTTCCCTTTGGGCTTTTATATAGTGATTAGTGGCCCTTGCCATGTAACCCAGAAGGTGTTTTATACTCCTACATCCCTTAAAGTTTGACCATTTTATACTAAATTGTTTGATTGTTTTCTTTCATATATGATCTATGTTACTTGAACTCGGGTACTGATGTTGGATACTGGCACATGTCCAAGTGTAAGATACGTATAAATATTCAGTTACACCTAAAATGAAGTTTCTAAGTGCTATACCAGTGTCCAAGGATCAAGGATTGGACACAAGTACGTAAAACAAAATGAAGAGTCCGAATAACATAGTATATATGATACAACACTGCTGCAAAGCCTGCAACACAACTCAGGGTCTTGGCCTCTTGGGGTACCTTTTCCTGAAATAGTCTCTGATTGCTTGAGAAGCCATCTACTATAGTTCAATGGAGACAATCAGTATGATAGTTAAGGACTGGTACTTTGGAAGATTAGCATTGGCACGCCTTTTATCCCTAAGCGATTATCACTTAAGTAGCTGGTGTACAGCTATACACCGTCAAATTGGCTTCCTTTCAAAGTTATGTATCGAATCATCAATGTGTAATACAACTTCACTTCGTAACAAAAAATAATACTATTATAAGATGTTCTTGGTCTTGTAACATAAACCGAAAAGTATACTATCCTTTGAACTACAGCATGCTCTTAGAAGTGCTAAAGTACAAAACCCATATCTAATTTGAGCTCTCATGTATTCTCTATAATACTTTTAGAATGAGCTAAATTCAAGCTTTTTCTTGGTTGTAATCGGGTCTTTCACTTCCTGTGCTTATAATTATCAGATCAAATCCGTCTGTCATCAGCCTACTGATTCCTAGCAACTGATCATTGTTGTTGAAGCAACACAATTCATCATTATGCTGGTATATAGCTTGCTGTTTCTGGCTTTTATGTTAGCAGATGCACTGCTTCTGTCGGATGTACTCTAGTACTCTTGCATTCATCCCTACATTTTCTTTTTGCCCTTTTACTATCAATGGCTATCGGATTAGGCAGGTTGTATGAAGATGCATTCGGTTCACTGCATAGCTTGATGTCTAAAATGATTGGAATTTTCCATTTCAGGGTTTTCTATGTCTGAGTGCAGCAATGTTGGTTCAGATTTATCGAAACATATTCCAGGACAATCGTAGAATGTGTTTCCAATCACATTCTCCATACGAAAGGATGGGCGAGACTTCTTTTCAAGGCTACTAGTTTGGTGATGATGGGCATCGGGCACATAGTGATTGCTACAAATGTGCGCAGGTCTCTTTATGCAGGATCAAATTTGGTGGGTACATATCATGGTTTCCACAATTGCTTGTGAGCTATATGAGGTTGTAGATATAGAAACCACATTCAATACTATTAGCATACCAGGTCCTCTTGGATCATACATTCTTTCAGTTTGGTTGGTTGAGTTTATACATGATAAGGAAGCATCTAGTAAAAGCAACACTAGTTTAGGTGTACAAATTGCTATATTTTGTGTTTATTAAGAGAACTCTGCCTGTGAGTGTTTGTCGCAGTAGCAAGCCCGGATAAAAGAGAAGGGTGAGCGGTAATCTAAATGACAACCAGATCTATAAAACTTAGTCACAACCTATATTCATAAACCAAGATTCCAGAATAAAAGCCGAAGGTGACTTGGAGGACATGAGTGAAAAATGATGTGAAAGATCTAGACTTTCAAACTGAGATGGTAGAAAATCGAAATGAATGGAGAAGAAGAATATAAGTGGACGATTAATATACAGAGAAAAGAATAGACAGTATTCTAGTAGTGAGGAAGATCTTGTCCTATATGCAGACACTTTACAGGTTTTCTGGTTTCTCTTTCTTCCTTTGACTTTTTATAGATTATTTAATTGTCAACTGTCCTATTGTTTTGACTCACTGTTGGATATTAGGTGATTCTTTTATCATTTTTTAACAATATCTGATGCAATTATAATCCTATGAACCATCTGTCTCTTGTTATTTTACTGCATATTGTGCTTTATGTTAAATCCCTCCTTTTAGCTGCTCTCCTGTCCTTTTCATTACTTTTAGCCATCTGCCGACTTGAATGATCAAGCTTTCACTTTGAAGCTCAAACAAATAATTTGATAAAACTGGAAAAGGTCACCAACCCATATCTTCTTTTTGTTCATTTTGGGTAAAAAAAAGGTTTAAGTTTGTCAAACTTGACCATTAGGCTTCATTGAACAAGACCCATATTATGATTTTTCTTGTTCTCATTAATTTATTTGATGTTTGTTTTACAAATATATATATTCGTTTTAATCTTAAATAGGGTTTTTATAGAACCTTTATGCCCTTACTATAATAAGGGTAAGACATCATACATTTAGAATTTCTCAAAACACTACAATTCGAAACTCTGACAGACGACATAGTGCAAAAACAAGGTCACATCACCGTATCATGACCATATCTTAAAGATTTTTGTGTTTATCACGTTTGAAATAGAGCCAGATTGACCGCGAAATCCTTGTTATGACTTATGAATGAAACCGTATTTTTGCACTATGGTCGCCGAGTCTGCACTCTATTAGGTGATGGTGGTTGTTTTAATTCTTGGTGGCAATATAAAATTGAACTAGATTGTATTAGACACATTTACACTATGTGAATGGGTCAGCTATTTCTTCATTATGACTATGGAAAATCAATGCCTACTTTATCTCCTTGTGCTAGGATATGCAAGTGGGCTTTTCTTCACATGAGTGGTTTGAATTCTGATCATATTCATGTATAATACCACTTGAAATATAGAAAATAATTAGATTTAATTATTATGACTTTAAGAACAGCATTTAATATCAGCAGAAAACACAGTAAACCAACCAAGATCCATACCTTTTTGGTTTACAATTCTGAAAAATTGGATGAAGTCAACTTGTAAAGTTGGCTATTATCCTCTTATGCTATGATGTAAGATTGGTCAACTCTAACATTTGGTTAGGAGTTGCTGATTTGGTGGGCTAGAATTAAATAGCAATTTCTTCTAAAAGCTGAGTTGTAAGAGGGAAATATGTATTATTTTTAAATGCACCAATAATGAAAGATGATTCTATAATTGTATTGGCTGATCTTGGAAAAATTTTCAATACCCAGAAATTATTTTCCTGCAGATTGCAAGGAATGATGCCCTATTGATTTGGGTTTTAGAGATTTGGCATTTTTTGAGTTCTTTGTGTGATGGGTTTTCCTTATATTTCTATTAGCTTTTATCTGTTTAGCTTGCTATGTCTTGCTGATAATTTGTCATCTCATCCTCTTTGCGTTGATTCAAGTAAGTTCGTCTGTTACATCGTTCCTCGATTTCAAATTATTATGGTTTTTTGACTTGTCTCATTTGAGGAGCTTTGTTTTTTGGTAAAGGCTTTCCTATTACCTTGAAGAAACCCTTGAAATTTTGTCCTTATAATGGGAGTTCATGTTGCAATTCAACACAAGATGTAAAGCTGCAGAAGGAATTTCAGTCTATGAATATATCTGATCCTGCTTGTGCCTCTGTTGTGAAATCAGTACTTTGTGCTGTAAGTCTATCTTTCCCTTCTATGATATTATCTATCATCTGTTTTTCGTGTTCAATGTCACATGATTTGCTAATCACATCGCGAATTGTGAATCGAAAAACGCGAATTATGGTCGTTTTTGATTGAGTTGGTTCCTTCACGTGCTATTAGAAGCCAACGTGACTAAAGGTCACGAGCTCAAATCTCATTCATCCGTCAATTTTTCGAGTAGAATATTTTGCGTCATGTATGAGGAGCGTGTGTTGAATCCACACTTCTAACCCAAAGGCTCTTGTGTGAAGAGGCGTGATAGAGTATACAAAATATATTGATGCTAAACCATCAACTTAAGCTTTTGGTTCAGCTGATTCCTTGACGGTGAGCAACCAAATATTAACTAGTGGATGAAGTTTTTGAAATATAATTTTGGGACCATAACATCAGCTAAATAATTCATTCCTTAAGGCCATGTACTTGCATAAGCCAAACTGTCACATTCTTTGAGTTGTTTTACTCTGTATTGTATGACACATTTTCTTCTTATGTTGGGTTTTGACCATTACAGAAATGTGATCAATTCTCAGCAGAGTTGTTCAGAATAAACAGCGCACCGCGTTCAGTTCCTGTCCTGTGCAACTCTACTATGTCCTTAACTTCACCACAATCCGATCAAGCAGCAAACAACTTCTGCTCGAAAGTGTGGGATACTTGTATGAATGTATCAGTGTTAAATTCACCATTTGCACCATCGTTACTCCGCCAAGCTGGATCATCTGTCGATTCGAATCAGACCAAAATAACAGATATGTGGCTGTCGAAAACTGATTTCTGTAAGGCCTTAGGTGAAGCTTCTAGTGATGGATTATTATGCTTTAGTGGTGAACCCGTATCTTTAAACAATACATCAGAGACCCCGGATAACCCAGCCGGTTTGTGCCTTGAGAAAATCGGTAATGGGTCTTACCTTAGTATGGTGCCTCATCCTGATGGCTCAGACCGAGCTTTCTTCTCGAATCAACAAGGAAAGATTTGGTTGGCTACACTGCCCCGCGAAGGATCAGCTGGAGTTATTGAGCTTGATGAATCAAGTCCCTTTCTTGATCTAAGTGATATAGTACATTTTGATGCTGAATTCGGATTAATGAGTATAGCTGTTCATCCTAGATTTACCAACAATGGCCGCTTTTTCGCTTCATTCAACTGCGACAAGACAAAATGGCCCGGGTGTGAAGGACGTTGTGCATGTAATTCTGATGTTAACTGTGATCCCTCAAAGCTACCGCCTGATAACGGTGCACAACCGTGCCAATATCATAGTGTTGTTGCTGAGTTCACAGTGGGTGATTCCAAGTCCAACCCATCTATGGTAAACTTTATGATGCCAAAGCTATTTCCCTAATGTTTCTTTGGGGGTGGGGGCGTTTTAATTCTTATTGATATAGTATATAACATTACCTGGACTTCAACCATCAATTTAAGTTTTTGGTTGAGTTTGTTTCTCGACATGTTATCAACTCATAAAGCCAACATGACAGAACGGTCACGAGATCGAACTCATGTATGAGGGGACACGCATTGCATTCGCACTTCTAGCCCTAAGGGCTCTCGTATGAAGGGGTATGATAGAGTATATGACAGATCATGAGGCCTCAACCATCAACTTAAGCTTTTGATTGTGTTGGTTTCTCGACACTAAATGTAAATCAACAAATGACTAATGTAATTTTTTCAGGCAACCTCAGCTAGCCCTATTGAAGTCAGAAGAATATTCACTATGGGATTGCCATTTACTTCTCATCATGGAGGACAAATTCTTTTCGGCCCAGATGGGTATCTGTACTTCATGATGGGAGACGGAGGAGGAAAGGGAGATCCTTACAATTTTTCTCAAAATAGAAAGTCTTTGCTTGGTAAAATCATGAGGTTTGATGTCAACAATTTCCCAAGTAAGTTCTTGCTGATCTTCTTATGTGATTGTTGTATAAAAAGCTTTCATTATGTGTAGTGCTTGGATGTTGTGTGTGATGAACTAAGTTGTTCGAGAACAACTGATGTAGACAACCATTGGAACTGATCTATTGGCTCATGTAGCATGGAAACCGATTATAAATGTGGAGTGTGATTGAGTCGTTGAGGCGCATAAGCGCATTCATTGTGCAATTATCTATAATGTCGATATTGGCACGTATGGCACTCAATTTCTTAAAATTTTCGATCTTCCGATAGAATTTAACTGTCTTGCTTATCCAGGTGCAGCAGAAATAAGCACAGACGGTTTATGGGGAAACTATTCTATCCCAAAAGACAACCCCTATATCAATGATAATCAGTCGCAACCCGAAATATGGGCTATCGGACTAAGAAATCCTTGGAGATGCAGTTTTGACGCTGAAAGGTCATCGTATTTTATGTGTACTGATGTCGGACAGGTTTGATTCTCTCTATACGATAGCCACCATCACAATCTCGTTTCCTTTTCTAGTAAGTGATCGAGTAAAATAGAAGTGTAGGTCACAGACTCACACCCGGTGCATGGACTCGAGTCCATATGCACCCATTGTTCCCTCCAAAACACGCTAATTGATAAGGGTCTCCCTACGTGCACCAGAAGCTCAAAAGGAGCCCATAGTGTTCATTGTGCATTATACATGAGTTACAATTCGAGCTAATTTTCGACAGGACAAGTTCGAAGAAGTGAACATAATCACAAAGGGAGGGAACTATGGTTGGCGAGCATATGAAGGTCGCGATCCTTTTACTCCTCAAACATCACCCGGAGGCAATACATCCTTGAACTCCATGAACCCGATTTTCCCTGTGATGGGTTACAACCATTCTGCTGTGAGTTCAAAAGAAGGATCAGCATCAATCACTGGTGGTTACTTTTGTCGTTCTGAAACAGACCCTTGCATGTATGGAAGGTAAGTATTCTTCTAGACAACTTCTAGCTTTTTCTAGAACAGTGCTTGTGCCAACTGAACCCACTAAATTCGCCTTCGTTTGAGATGATACTATAAATCGGAGAATCACATATTTATTTCGTCATGCACCCTAGTTAATCACATTCATTTCATTAACTCAATGCCATTTAGTGGCTCCCACCTAGGTGGGATTTAGGGTAGTTGGATGTACACGGCCTTACCCTGTTGGTGATAACAAAAAGGTTGTTTCCGATTAACCCTTTGTAGCAACCATTTTGTTATCCCCATGAAATAAGGGATTTCATATAATTATGTTCATACCCTTTTTTCCCTATGTCCACCACCACAATAACAATACCAATACTAGAGTTTCATCCCAAAAGAATGGGGTTGGCTACATGAACCAATATATCAGTTCTAAATTTCAATGATTGTCCACATGATTTCCTTTTCCATTCATTTCGATTTTCTATCCATCTCGACCTCTAAATTTAATTTTTCACTCCTTCCCTCAAAGTCACTCCAATCTTCCTCAAGGGCGGATTCATGCCCCATCAATGTTGTCAATCGACAGCATTTAACGTCATCCAAAATTCAAACCTCATCAACCACATTTTTAAAAAAATTATTGAGATCACTTAATTTTGTTCCAGATCCGCCTCTGGTCTTCCTCATCCTCTTTAAATCTTCGAACTTCTAAATTTCAACTTTCTGTTTTCTTTACCTGTTCTTTAAAACACCCCTATGTCTACTAATATGTGAAATCTTCATGATACATTTTAGGTACTTATATGCTGATTTATATGGAGGTGCTATATGGGAAGGCACTGAATTCCCAAAAGATAGTGGAAATTTCACTACAAGCTTACTACCCTTTAGTTGTGCATCAGACTCTCCTATAAAATGCAGCTCAGTTCCAGGAAGTTCAAGACCTGCTCTAGGCTATGTTTTTTCATTTGGGGAAGACCTTAAAAAAGATGTTTATGTTTTAACTAGCAATGGAGTTTACAGAGTGGTTCGTCCTAGTCGCTGCAAGTATACTTGCTCGAAGGAAAACACCATAAATGCTTCAAACCCTTCTGTATCTCCGCCCTCGCCTGCTTCGCCTTCACAGGCCATACGGTTGAGCAAACACATATACATTGGTTTGATTTTGGTGCTGTCTTTGGCCTTGGTTTTGGTGGTTTAGGTAATCGTATCATCATCATATCTGATATATCCCGCTCATAGAAACTATGATCAGAATATGTTTGAAGAGGGTTGGGTGACAACAAACCGTACTCGATTTGTATGTTAGAACGGTTAAATTAGAATTATTAGTGTAATTTTTGCTAATCATTGTTATTTGTTAGAATATTATTAGAACTTTGGATTTGAAATGGGAAATGAGAATTTGGGGATAAGAATGTGGAATTATGATTGGAATTTGATTGTTGGGACTTTATATAATATATTTCCATTTTCTTGTTTGGTATGTTAATGAGAATAAGTTGGAAATTGTGAATATATATTAAAAATAAAATATTAATTTATAATTTTATCCCATTAAAATTAAAAAAAAAAAACATGTGAAATTTTATACATAAGAGTAAAAAAGTCTTTTCCACCTAAAATTCAATTCCCACTTTCTAATACTTGCCTCCCTTGGTATTGAAACCTTCGCAATTCATGAGATATTGGGGTATAATCTCATTTTCAATCCTTATTTCTAATCTCAATTCCATTTACTAAATATGAAATTTTATAAAATTTGGGAATTAAATTCCTATTCCCACCCCATAATCCCCCAGGTCAAACAACACTAGAAAGTTAGCAAAATCCAACTCTAAAAAGAGGCAAAATACTTGTTCAAAAAGAATGACAATGTAGAAAAAGAGAAATATTTTTTTTTGTTCTTTTTGAACTAACAAATTAATTCTAGGTTACTATTAAATTTACCTTTTTTTTTAATTCACTTTTTAGATGAAAAATAAACCAAATTTATAATCAATCTATAACTATTACTAAAACAAAACACAATTTGCATCGTCATTTTAAAAAATTGCTTTAAGTGTGACTTCCTCAATAAGATGATGATGTCATTGTTATGACTCCCATAATTTATTTACATATCTTTGACTTATTACAATCCAATTATTATTTTTTATATTCTAGGTTACATCATTTAATGTATTAGAGAATCATACTCCCTCCAATTCACCCAAGTTGTCCCATTTGGGTTGGGCACGGATATTAAGAGTGAGATGGGGTCCACCAAAAAGGTGGTAGTGGGATATTTTAATTGATTAAATTAATTGTAAAGGTGGTAGTTGGGTATTGGGAATTGAAAAAATGGGGGCATTTAAGTAAAAAAAAATATAGACAAAAATAGAAATGGGACAACTTGAGTGAATTGCTCATAAAAGGAAATGGGACAACTTGGGTGAATTGGAGGGCGTATATTTTATTTTATTTTTTCAAATTATTTATAAAATCTTTTCAAATTTATTTATTAACTGAGTATTATTTGATATATTGGATATTTAGATGATTAAAGCATAATATACTTTTTGTCTTTTGTTGTGATTTATTTGTTATTAACAAAATTTTCACAATCACATGCACGCACAATACAAAATAGTATACAATGTACGTAATATATATATAATTGCTCGGAGTGAAATGAAATATAACTATAATGTAAAATTTATTTCTTATAATTTTAGCTTTTTAGTTTGTAAAAATATATCAGAAATTTTTAAAAACCCCATGGCACGGGAACCATCTAGTAATTAAAATATTACAAATAAGTGAATTTATATAAAATAAAAAAATATATTAAAAAAAACAGTGATTTTTATTGACAATTTGGCTTGACCAATAAGAGAAGTGACGACCAAATAAAGGGAAGAAGCAAGAAAGAAATACTCCTACTACTACTCCAAGGCGTAGAAACAAGATTCTTTTGTAGTCTTCTTTCTTCCTATTTCCCGTTTGTCGTCTGTGAACCCAATTTCCTTCTTTTTTTTACCCAGTTGCCCTAATTACCAAACCCTTTTCCCCCTTCTTCAATTCCCAAATTTCAGCAAAGACAACAATTTAACTCTGATAATACCCAAAACCCTTAAATTTTAAATTACCCATTAACAATCCTTGAAATAAATGGGTTTAATTTGAGCTTAGATACCATCAAAAATCCCAACAATTAAAAAGTTTTCAACTTTTCTTTCCTATAGATAAATAAATTGGGTATCCAAAACCCCTATTTTTTCTCCTTCTAGATTTTGTGTGACGCGAAAAAGGGGGCAGAAGAAGAGAAGATTAGTATGTAAATTTGATGAAATTTTCTGGGGTTTTTTCACTTTTTCTTATGTTTTTCCAAGTACCCAAAAGCTTGAACTTAGTTTCTTTTATTCTCTTCAATGCAAAGCTATGATCTTTTGCCAAATCCCGCCTTGATTTGCCCTAGTCTTCACCGTTTTGATCTTCCTGCAATGGACGACGCAGTTTCAGCCCCGATCCATCGATCTTCTGGTGAAACTGAGAGCAATGGGGATGCATCAAAATCTCTAACCACCAACAACCCAGAAATCAAAAACGAAACGGCAACCGAAGTAGCTAAAGTGACTTGCCCAATTGAGGAAGAAAGCAAGAAAGACTTGGGTAGTAATGAAGAAGCTGTAGGTAATAAGAGTCATAGTAAGAATGGCAAGAAGGAGAGTAATAATAATAATGTTATAGTAAGAAGAGAAAGGCCCACTCGGGCTTGTACAGCACGGCCTGCTAAATATGTGGACCCACCAATAATTGAGCGGAGGCCGAGGCCACCAAAGAAAGAGAAAGTGGTGGTGGAGGAGGAGGAGGCGGAGGACGAGGAGGAGGATGAGCCTAAGGAGCAATGTAGTAAGGCTGTGATACCATTGGTGAACCCACCTACATTAGAGCAAATGCCGCGGTGGAAGTTGAGGTCTATGTGGGAATTGGCTTCAATACTTAATTTCTTAAATGTTAGTTAATTTATAAAAGAAATGGAATTTTGTTTATTTTTATATTTGGGTTTTTGATTTATTTGGTTTTTATTGAGTTTTGAGACTAATGCAGGTGTTTTTGTTTGTGGGTCGTTTTAGGTATTTAGGGAAGTTTTGAATATTACAGCTGAGTTCAGTGCTGAGGAGTTGGAGACTGCATTGCTTACTCCCAATAGTACTTTGAATGATGTACATATACCATTGTTAAAGGTTGGTGCCTTGCACTTTTAGTTCTGTTTTTGATTTTTTTTTTATGTAGATTGGTAATTTCTTCATTTTTAAGTTGTTACTAGTCAATATGTACTGACAAAACAATGCATGAGTTCTTCATCATCCATTAAGGTATCATATTCATGGAAGGGGATTGAGTGTGTGTTTGGAGGAAAATAAGGTTGAGTTGAGTGTGGATAGTATACTATGAGAAGATTGATCCGTGCTTATCTACATTGTCTAAGTGAACTAATCAATGGTTATATAAAATAAAAGTTGTACTACCTCCTATTCATACCTATTCATAGAGAATGGGACATTTGTTTTTTGACATTATTCACTCATTACTCTTAATTTGTATTTTATTCTTAATCTATAGATTAGAACATAGTCAGGTGAGATCTTGTTTAATTCGTCTCAATGCAAAGATTATTAATATTTACTTTTTATAATATTTCGTTATGTTAAGAGATATTAAGCATCGAATAAGTGCATTGGATAGTGTGAAAAAAACAAATGTCCCATTCTCGGAGGGAGTATTATTCTAGGAAAATACCTTCTTAAGTTGGAATTATTCTTGATTAATCAAATGTTGTATTATGGTAGGAAAATTAGCGAAAGTTCGTATTATTCATGGTAATTTTTCTTTTTTGTAATGAACTTAAGATAGATTTTATTGTATGGGCTTGCTAAATCATGCAATTGTATATGCTCCACTTAAATGTACGAAAGATGGACACAGGAGTACTACATAGTAGACGCTCAATTTGGTGGAATTTGGAGGATTGAAATTTGGGACTTGTTTGAAAAACTCAAACTTGTTTGAACTTGGGACTCATTTATTCTGAACTTAGGAAACAAATCCAGGGAAAATGAAATGAAATTTGTGAGATTATTTCTTTCTAGATATGTTGGTGACTTCAAACGCTTGTTCCTAGTACTCCCTGTTGATGATAACACACATTTACAGTATTCAGATTACGATATCATTGTGTAACCCCTGAGTTTGATTGAATTAGGGATGTTTATTTGGAATGAAAATTGAGAAAAGTTTGGTAAGATGCTTGTTTTGTTGTACTTTGATCCTTGAGGTTGAAGTCAAGCTAATCTTTCTATAAAATTGGAGTATTTTTTCAAGGATGTCTAGAGATGCAATATATCTTGACATCTTGTAAGTAATAAGATGAGTAATGTGGGCTAATGAGTAAGTTGGTTTTCATGTCCATGTGCTTCTTAGAATGGCTCATTATGGCCTTTGATGTTTCAATGGAGATCATTGCAATTTTTTTGTCGTAGGAAGTAGCTCTTTGATTTAGTTGTTTGGCATTGTGGGTAAACTTTTATTATGTCATTAGAGGAGTTTACTTTTGTGTTCCTTTTATAAGAAAGCAGTGTTGTTTTTGTTCCATAATGCGGGTTAGACTATCCTGGGGAATGCTCTCCCGAATTGAATATTTTAATGGAATTTATATAGAAGTTGGAACCATGATTGAGACTTGCACCTCTTTGGTACTGGATTGGAAGTTGGGCTATATATCTAGATTTTGGAAGTGGATAATCTAATGATATTATATCATAGCAAGATAAAAAGGGAACCAACCACCTTTGGTAGTATTGTTGACGACAAATTATCCTTAGCAGATTATATTAAATCTTTCTTGTTCACAATAAATCACACCTGAAATCAGAAGGAAACACACAACCTAATAGAGTAATAGGTTAGCTAGAGCATGATGAATATGGTGATCGGAGAAATTGTAGTTTGGACCAAGGAAATGCCTTTTAAAATTCTTCCATGCTAATGCTTTGATTTGAAACAAGTAATAAATGGAATTGAATTCCAATGAGTAAGGTCCTTGTTCCTAATTTTATTTTCCAAGGTATGGTTGCTCATCCATCATCCATTGTATTTGTAGCATATGTTTTTAAGGCTCTCTACTATTATCTTCCATCTACAGTCCTTTTAAAAGGCTTAACGTTACGACCTATATAAGACTATTGCTTAACTGGATTTCCAATAAAAATTTTCCTTTTATCCTTAGAGGAAACCCTTGTCAATCACATAAAACCGGAGTCGCACTTCTCCACTTGAGGCAAAATCAATGTATCCCATGTGACACATATTGGTCAATAACTTCAAAAGCTGGCCCTAAATACTTGAAATGTTCACTCAACGGTAGTCATATCTCTCTGATTATGTAGTGGAATTGGGTTGTTACAAAGTAGCAACTTGTTAAAATATTTAAAGGGTTACTAGCTTTCTTGGACTTGATAGTCAAGAAATTTTATGTAGTTTACACACTTTGCAGCCACCATAACTCAACTTTTAGGAAAGGGAAATCGTATGAAGATTCAACTCAAGCTTTTGAAATTTTTTAAAATTTTCAACTTCACCATACATAATTCCTCTAACAAATTTATGGTAAATCTTGATGCATCTGATATCTGATACTCATATAAAAGCAAGCACACTCTATTGCTTTTCTTATCTTGGTATTCTTGTGGTCCAACATGGCCGAATCTCAAGTGAGGAGGATGTGTTAGCAATAAATAGTACAATATTCAGGCCGGATTAATGTATCACGGCCGTATTATGAAAGTTTTTGAGTTTACCACGACCGAAATATAGGCGATCGCTAGGCCATCTGCATTGGCCGCAAAATCCATTTCGTGACCGTGATCAAAATTGTATTTTTGCATTAAAGGGATTGTTCTCTTTATAACTTAAGCCATGCTAATTTAAGTCCACGAAATAATTGTTTTGTTAATCAAAGAGAAAAAAAATTGAAAAAAAAAAGATGCGATGAGGAAATGGAAAAGCATTTATTCATTAAATAATTGTTTTCTAGGATTAAAATTTGTCTACTTGCCTTTCAGTAAGTTCTGTTTGTTCTCTTCAATGCATTAATCCACTAAATTATTTCTTAATGCTGCTAGGCAATTCCTCCGGTTATTCGAATGGCTTGTGGACCTGACACTTGGGTGACCGTGCTATGTAGAAAGCTGCGAGACTGGTGGCATTGGGTAAATGTGACGCTAAGTTTTTTGTTTTGTTTTGTTTTTTTTTTGTATTTACTGACTTGCTGTCGCATTGTCCAGTTTGATTTGAACTTTTGACTTTGTTGTAGGTTGCGGAAGGGGAGTTACCAATAGTCACCAATCATGGGTATGTAACTGTGGATCTATTATTGCTTTTGGAGTTTAGTGAAACTGTTTATGAGAGTTCTGACTGTTTTGTAGGGCTGAGATTGAAACATACAAGACACTTGATCCAGGGGTACGTGTGGTGATCCTAAAAGCCCTTTGTGACATTCGCGTTGAGGTATCTCTATTCTCTAGTGACACACCTTCTCATTGTATAGCTAAAAGTGACTTACATATCATTCTGTTTTTGTTGATGTCCATCAGCCACAAGTCTTGGTGAATTTAATTATATTATTTAATTTACCAAATGACTTTACCTTTCATATTAGCGTCGCCATAATTCTCCAATTTCCGACTCGGAAGCAGTTGAGGAAGCTTTATAGTCATCTGTACGGAGTTGGTTTTCAAGATATTTGTAGTCATTTATCTTTTTTTGTGTAATCTACAGCAAGATGATATCAGGGGTTATATTGAGAATTCACTCAAACACGGTGCTCAGCTTTCAGCATTTCGAAAAGAGAGGATTGGTGGTGATTCACATGGAGTTTCTTATTGGTATTACAACTGCTCTCTTATCCTAGTTTCAAGCTATTTTTCATGCTGTTACTTAAAGCGATTGAAGTGATCTTTTGTGATTTGTTTTTAGCTATAATTTGCACCTTCAAGACAAGCAAATTTGATTTTCCATCAGGTTTTAAGTTCATGTTGGTTACTCTTTTCAGGTATGAAGATGATGAGTTTGTGGGCCATAGGCTATATCGGGAAACCAGGAAAGTTGAGGTGAAGGTTGAGGGGAAGAAGGGAAAGACTAAGGGTTCTCATGTTCTTCCTAGCACAATTTATGAGTGGGAAACAGTGGCGACTAATTTGGATGAATTCCTGGATGTTTCTGTAAGTCTTTGAATTTACCTTTTTCTTTTGTACTCCGATGACTATGAGTATGTCAAATGCAAAATCTAAATGAATTGCTAGTCGAAAGGATTTTAATTTGACGAGTAGTATTTTCATGGATGAGAAGGGTTCTTATAAATTTAAAAGCAGAAAACTATATGTTCATGGCCCCACCACTACACTTCAGAAGAATAGCAGCTTCCTATTGACATCATTTGCAGTCTTTTGACGTTGCCCTATGTTTAGACTTTTTTTCGATCCAAAAATCTGACTAAACACGACGTGGCATGACCAAGACCCGATCAACCCCACTCATTTTTCTAAAAGTTGGTATATTTTTGAGATTCACGTCAATATTTCTGAGTTAGAACATATTACTTTTTCTCCAATTACCTAAGATATGTGTCAATACTCTACAAATGAGACTAGAAAAGCTATTTAGCTCACTATTTTAAGTAAATTTCAAATTTTAACAAAAAAATATTCGCTATGTCCCTTTGATTTTGCTACACAATACACAAAAAGTTCTCACTTTGATTTTCGCAATGTAGCAAAATCAAAGGGACATAGGAGTATGTCATTATGTTTTTTTGATATTTTACAGAGGTAAGAGCACAAAAATATAAACGTTTGCCTAGTTGGAGAAAACCTGACCAATTTCAAACCGATCGGATCCACCTTTTTCACAAGCTTACCTATGTTTAATGAGGGACGATTAGCTTGGCCTATATCATGCTCTCATGCACCATTTGTGTGTAATACTTCTAGAAAGTTGGACCCTTTTTTCATTTCCCTTAAATTTTCCATGCTCTTTTAGTTTTTACTTTTGACTTGTATCCTATTTTTAGAAGGCATCACTTGTTATATTTTTTATGGTTTTCCCAAGTTCCTTCCATAGCTCTTACCGTAGTGCAAAATCAACCGTATGTATTGTAAACGTCTTTGAGTTTGGCATGACGGAAATATAGGACGAGACAACCCTGACATGGACCGCGAAAGTTGTTTTACAATCGTTGCCCCGGCCGCATCTAAACTTTTGCACTATAGTCATACGTTGATTTGTTAATTCGATACATTTGTTGGTATAAATTTGGGGTTTCTTTCTACTTCTGGTTGAAGAGCTGATTGTTCACCTTAGTAAAAGAAACCCATGATATTTGAGGATGTAGAGAATCTAATTATTATGGGTACAAAGAATTTTTCGGATAGAGAATAACATTTATATCAATATTTTAAAATATTTGTTGTACATTTTTTGGTTTAATGGTGAAAGGTTTGAAAGGTGGGCAGAAAATTAATGGAAACATAAAGTGGAGATGGAATCTGAAGTTAGCAATTAGAAAGGTGGCATAATTGAAAAAAGTTTAAGATTAGGTGCAAAATTCTAAAAGTGATGTTAGAGGTGGAAATGCCCTAATAGTCGTTTAACTGCTATCGAATAATGTGATGGCCTATAAGCAATCACACATAAAAGGAAAACAAAAACAACGAACGAGATGCCCAAAGCTAACAAAAATATAAAATTAAGTAAGAAGTGAAAATATCTGTTTGAGCCGTAGATAATCAGTTTGCGCAGAAACATGAATTGTCTTTTAAAAAGGTACATCGGGTTCTTGAAAGTACATGCAACTTGTGAAAAAAACTTCTTATGAAGGATCGGTAAATCTTGCAATCATATGATCCTAGAACTTGTGAAGGCAACTTCTTGCTTAGCATCCATTTTTCTACGTGCAGGAGAAGCTTTTTACTAGCAAGAACAGAACCGAAGTGTCCCTTGGAAAGAAGCTAAAGATTGATAAGCTTCCTGAGATCGAGAAAGTTCACAAGGTAAAAAAATATGTTTCCTCCTCACTGTTACTTGTATTCATTTTTGCCTCCCTCATGGGATCCTGCTTCCCGCTTTCACGTTTGGAAAAATTGACTTCTTCAAATTACTAAGTTATGCTTATGCATGTTGCATTGTTTGCTGTTCTGTCTTTCTCAACAGAAAAAGGAAAAAATGCTGAAAAAGCAACAAAGGCAAGCCCTTCTTCTGGATAATTTCGTCACCATGGATGGACTTGGAGGTGGCCGCTCCCTTCGTGAAAGGAAAACTGTAACTTACACGTTTGGTAAGGATGTTCAAAATACTATTAGATGCTTTTGCATCTACGTTATGACGTGGGCATCTTTTTACCTTTTTATACTTTGTTAATCTAACGTTTTATTAATACATCAGGTAAGTCCGAAAAAACCTATCTTGGTGTAACATGAAAGTTCCTAGAGACAAGCAATTTTCTTTTTTAGCTGTTTCACATAGTTGCATAGACTGGTTGCAAATTAGGAATAGGATCTAGCATTTTCGAACATATGATTAACTAAGAAGGCTGAAGTAGGATGAGAAATATAGTTCTCTTCATGCCCAAAGATGATAAGAGGGATATGAGACAAATCTATTTTACTTTGACTCTTCATTTTACTTCACGTACCCGTGTCCGGTCCTTGATGCTCGGACATTGGTATGGCACTTAGACACTTCATTTTAGGCGTAAAATTGAATATCTAAATGTATCCGACACTTGGACACGTACCAGTATCCGAGATCAGTACCCGAGTCCAAGTAACACAAAGACAAATATATAACAAATTTTGTAGAATTGAGTTTGGCTCAAGTTTTTAGATGTCGACTGCAATTTTTTTAGTTTTTTAATGAATTGTTAAATCTTAAAAGTTGCAAACTGAATGCATTAAGTAGTGTACCTAGATACTTTTTGAGAAAATTAGGAATGATAATTGTAAGATTTGGGATGAATTTATTGCTTATTTTATGTTTTTTCATGTGTAATGAGTTGGAGTTAATGGTATGTGTCTTACAATTTTGTTGGAATTCTTGCGTTTATAGTTATGATGAGCATCTTCGCTCTTTTTTGTTTCTATTTTATCCAGAAGAGTTATCTCACTGTTGGAGTTAATGGTATGTGTCTTACAATTTTGTTGGAATTCTTGCGTTTATAGTTATAATGAGCATCTTCAGTAGAATAGACCTTGAAGTTATATCTTACGATTATCCGGGAATAATAATCTCTTTTTGGGCTCTGGCCAGTGTAACATAATTCGCCCGTTAATTCGCTTTTTAAATTCGCGATTCGCTGAAAATGACCATACAATAGCCCAAAACCGACTATAATTCTTTTTTTATCACAAGGAGATTAGAGAATTACGTGACGATGGCTCTGCCTATGCTTTTCATACAAATATGTAATTGGTTGCTGGTGCTTGCCTAATGACTCGTTGGCTTTGTTGAACTTGTGGTGCAGATGATTTTGATCGTTCAATCAATGAGGCTATCAAGATTACCAAGTATGTAAAACTCTAGCGGCATTATTCATATGAATTTTTGCTTTGGTTGTCGTTCGTACTGATTTAATTGTTTGATTCTTTTGCATCTCATCAGGCGCAAGCAGCCATCACCAGAGCCTGGAATGAAAAGAGAAGATGTCAAATCTGAGCCATCTGCCAATGGTAGATGGAACGGCTCATCTCACACCTCTGATCACGTGTCATTCAGTCCCCCATCTCCCGATGATTTTGATGAAATGGATGTAGACGACAACTCTGAGCCATTGGATCGTAGGTTAGATTCTCTAGATTTAAGTTTTTCTTTTTTAGGTTGAGTCGTTCTTTTTAGCTATTTTGACAACTTTAACGATTACTTTTGATATTTAGCAATCGGAGGAGACAGCGCCCTCAGAGATATTCTACGAAAGATTTTGTCGAAGCAGTTTCAGACAACGATGAGGAATACTTCAACAGTGATGATGATATAGTTGGAGAAGCAGTTTATGACGAGGAATATTTGCAGCAGCGTAAACATAAGAAGAGACTAACGAGCAGCTCTGAAGGTGAAGGAGACGAGGAATATAATTGGAGCGAGGAAAATGGTGATGACGATGTGGAAGAAGAGGAGGAAGAAGATTCAATGAGCTTTAGTGATGATAGTGACCAACCACCCAGAAGAGGAAGGTTCAATAAACCCGAGGGCCGGACTAGGAGAGGAACAAAAATAAGGTCAGTTGATGACTTGGACTCGGGTTTAAGGCGTAGCAAACGGGCCACGAGGAACCGTATTGATTATCGGCAATTAGAGCTATCCGAATCTGAAACAGAGACATCGATGAAAAAAGGGAAGACAAATGCTGCATCTGAGAGCCATTTTGAGGCAACCGATGATGCGGAGCCGGATTACTCAACCGAAAGTCAGAATTCCGATGATGAGGGTAATCCGGAAGATCAGCAGCAAAAAGGGTTTGGTCAGTTTACTCCCATGGATACAGCGAACAATGAAAATGGGCCCCCAGCAAAGTCCGAAAGTCCGAAACAAGATGATCCAGATGGGATTGGAGCTACAAGGCAATTTCTTGATCTTAACGAACTAGCACCTGGTTCCGGTTTTGATGATGGATCCAGTGCTTTCGTGAAGGATGACGATCCGAAAGGTGAGTAGGTGATGCCTTTTTTACGACACCAAAAGGTTCGAGTTTCCTCTTCTTTATCTCTTTTCCTCCTCTAGGGTGATTAGTTGTATCATATATGGAAATTTCGAGAGCTTACGATCAAGCCCATGAAAGTTTACTTTTACTCGGAGGATTTTATTTCGTGGGAATACTCGGGGAGTTCCTGGTGTGCAATTTATTCTAGTTTTTTCCACAGTGGAGCAACACATTGCAGAACGGTAGATTTGAGTAGTCAGTCGTTTTACAGACTTCAAACATCTACAGAATTTAACAGGGAGCCGAAATTGTCGAGTTCGTTTAGTGTATAATAGTATCTTGACCAGAAGGGTAGCCGAGGTTCAAATTTAAACGCATGTTCTAAATTTTTGTTGAATGATAAATATCGATTGTACGATTATGTAGAAGGGCTGGTTGGGTTGGCTTATGAAAAAATTCGGAATTTTCTGATGGAATTCCTCCTGGTTCTTCTCTGTATCTTAAAAACACTAGTATTTTTGTTGCCCTGTAGCTGCTCCCTTTATAACATGCACATATGCTGGAATTCCTGTTATCTTTTTCTCTATTTTTGATTGTGAACTTTATATAACTTATATTCTGAAATACTCGCAACTGATTGTGACCTATTGGATGAAAATCTGTTGTCACTATCAGTTGCAAGTATAGTGAAATGGAGAAAGTATCAGATTTCCTTTTGAGGTTCAAGCACGATTAAGTTTCCACAAAGCATTGAAGCCACGAATTCAACAAATCCGTTATATAGGATTTGTTGCTACTTTGGAGAAAGTTGTGTGCAATGATAGTATAGCTCGGTGCACAAAGCGTCTTTGTAAAATGAGGGTTACCAACAATTATATGACTAGAGACGTATTATCGTAAGTGGTTAATTATTTGATTGGAGTGTTAGTCATAAAATGTAGGCAAGTGAGGATCATTCATTTAAAAGTGTCTTTCACATCGTTAAATTAAAGTTTTAGATTTTCTATTTTATGATAAGGAGAATTCTCTACAGGCAAGAAATGAAATGAGGATTAATATTCGAATACATAATAAGAATTTAATTCGTAAAAGAGGAAACTTTCAACTATTACAATAACTTACAATTCTCAAACTATTGATGCTCTAATTTGTGTTTTGGCGTTGTTTAATAATCTTTCTAAAACGTATTTAAGTTTGATTAAACTCGTAAAAAGGCTCTTTCATTTTGCTTAGTTAAATATGAATATTGGGAGCAACATTTAAGTTTTAGTTTAAAATTGAAAATGTTTTTCTCACTTAAATAATGTTGCTTTTTATGTTTATAGATGATAAATGTTTCTTCTATTTTGTAATGTTTTTATTTTTGGTAACATTTTCACAATTTCTGCTACATAATTAAAGCCCAAACACATTATATTTGTTTTTTCTTTCTTTTAATCATATTTTGTGCAATTTTAATGTACCACAACTTTCTTAAACTTTATGTCCTTTATTTGCTATTAAATCTCCCAAGGACTGATGGAGTACAAAAATAGAAAAAATATATTTAGATGAGAATTAAAGTAATAAATAAAGAAAAATAAGTCATACGGACTATCATTTGAACTTATCTATCCGGTTATATGTTTGCTATAATTTTTGATGATTACTGTTTTAATATTTTACTTATGCATTTTAAAAAAAATTATAAAATCTTAAATAACCTTTTAACACTTTTATCCACTTTTTAGTGGGTAAAATGTTAATGATAAGCATACTTTCAGCTAAAAATAGACTTTCCTAGGTATATAAAATAAATTTATCAATTAAATATATGGAAAATGATATTTAGGGTTGTATATAAGAAAGAATCTTATATTTAATTTATGTAATTTGATATTATTTTACTTTGTAAACATAAATATTTAATTATATTTAATTGTTTTAACATTTATTTTTTCTTGAAAAGTTAAAGTGATTATATAAAATATTTATTGTTTTTTAATTTCAAGATTAGATTCTCTTAAAAGTTTAAAATTATTAATGATATACAAATTCTTACTTGAGACCGTCTATTGTAAAGACAGCTCTCAAAAGCCCAATCTGATTTTAAATATTTATTATTACAACTCTAAATATAAATTTGAGTTGCACTTGAGTCGTCTTTATAAAAGACGGTCTCTCAAGAGAGCACTTGTTACCCTGCATACAACATACTTATTATAACCAATTCTTAAATTTCGGAGGAATTTCACCCATGAGTCCATGACCCATCACAATAATCGGAAAAAAATAAAGGAATAAAACCGCCATTTCGCGTACAGAGTACGTTCTAGAATCTGATTTGGACATTCCCTAAAATTACGTACGTACGCCCTATATAAATATTAAAACCCCTTTATCAATTTGGGAATTAGGGTTACTCGGAAAATTCTCAATTCTAATTTCAGATTGTCTGGTGAAGAAAAGAGAGAAGGAAAGATGATTGAGGTGGTGTTGAACGATAGGTTGGGGAAGAAAGTTCGAGTGAAGTGTAACGAAGATGATACTATAGGCGATCTTAAAAAGCTTGTAGCTGCGCAAACTGGTACTCGTTCCGATAAGATCAGAATTCAGAAGTGGTACAACATCTACAAAGATCACATCACTTTGAAGGATTATGAGATTCATGACGGCATGGGTCTTGAACTTTACTACAATTAATTTCTATCTTTCTGGTAGATTTCTCTCTTTTTCCCCTTTTATGTAAAATTTTATCGTGTTTATGTTTGATTGCTTCTTTTTGATGATCTTATTTCAATTGTACGTGATGAATTTTGTTTTCAATTATTGAAGAATTTGTTTTTTTATTGATTTTTGGACTATGGATTTGATAAACAAATTGCAAGCCCTAAACCCTATTCTTTATCTGACGATAATCCTATACGTGATATGTATGTATTTGGGCAATTCATTTAATTCAGGTCTCTTTCAGAAGTTCATTGGTACTACTCACTCCGAATCATTTTAGATGTCTCATTTCCTTATTTGGCAAAATCATATCAATTGTCCGATGTCTCATTTCCTTATTTGGCGAAATCATATCAATTGTCCATTTCCTTTTTTTGTCCTTCTTTTTTTACCTAAACACCCCCACTTTTCCAATTCCCAATATCAACTACCACATTTACAATTAATTTAATCTATTAAAATACCCAACTACCACCTTTTTAATGGACCCCCACACCGCCCTTAATAACCGTGAAATGGGACATCTAAAATGATTCGGAGGGAGTATAACCTATTGTATACCACTCCTCCGATTTTCATGTTCTTTTTAAATAGAATTTACTGATTAATCATGAATAATTCGAACTTTGATGGATAATTGCCAAAAATACACCATTGTGACCGGTAACCTGCCGTAACAAGTAATTTTTACAAATAAAAAAAGTTAAATTTAAATAAAATCACAAAAATATAAAAGTTAATATAAAAAACTAAAAAAGAAAATAAAAACTTAACCCAAATCCCTCCCCCACTGCCACCCCCATCCCATGTTCTTCCCTAACTGTCAAGATAAACTTTAATTAACCACACATACACACCAAAGCATTTGCTCAAGTTCATAAACCCAGTTCAAATCTCCAATTGGTTTCTCTTTATTTTACTAAAAATATACTTGAATTCAGTGTTGAATTATTGAACATTGTTTGACACAAATCTCTTAAAGTTAAGTTCTTTTCTCAAAATTATAATGGTTATTGTGCCATTAAAAGAAAGAATGAAAGATTGAAAGCTAGGATAAAATAAATACAATCAACCAAAACAATCATCTCAACAAAGTCATCATTATCCTCAACAATCACCTTCTGAAGGACTAATTGCTCAACAACCACTTAAGAGCTCCAAGTCCAACAAGAACAACTCAAAGAGCTGATCAAACACAGTTTTAGGAATTGGGAAGATATAAAAAGAAGATTGTAACAAGAGCTGAAAAGGAATTAGGAAGATATAAAATAAGAGGTGGTAATTCGCTTGTGATGGTTGACGGTGGGAAGTGCCACTGTAATAGTGAGGTAGGGGATGAGTCTTGTAGGCATTAGGGAGGGGAGATTTTTTTAAAAATATTTTTTTTATTTTATCTTCCTTTTTTTGGGTTATTTTACCTACAAAAACAGGTTACCATTGACACAACAACATTCATGGGTAAGTGGTCTAAAAATTGAGATTATTCATGGTTAATCAAAAGTTGGGATTATTATAGGAAAATCAGTAAAAAATTGGATTATTGAGGGTAATTTTTCCTAAAACTATTTGAACTTTAAGTTCGCATTGAAATCTGTAAATGAAATCTGTAAAAACTTGAATGTGAATAACATGAAAATAGGGGGAGGATTAACAACTCATCATGTATTTACTGCCAAATTAACACCAGGTTACATGAATTGAGTTTGTTAATATCACCAATTTATACTTAGACTAATTATCAGAAAGTTATAGAAGTGGAATAAGGGTGATCATCCTTTCATCTGAACATTTCATTGCCCAATACTATCAAGTGGCTTCCACCCAGGGTGGGGTTTAGCGGATTGAAGGTGTCATTCTGTCACAAAGACAACACTGCTGATTGCAGATAATGTGTATACAATATGCATGAGATTGTTAAACTCAGCTCTTGACAACTATAATATGTATCTATTATAAGTTTTAATTGTTCAAAAGGCATCTATATGCAGATACACTCATCCCTCCAAATGAACCAGTACACCTATACTTCATCTCACGCGGACTTGGTTTTTTGTAGTGTCATTTACGAAGATTTTCCAATAGATGAAGCAATCAATATTTGGTGCTTAGTTTTTATTAGTTCTTCAATTTACCCACTTCATCCGTCAAGGTGCATCGTATTTGATTACTGTCCCCATTTCTACCCACCCCCAGCAGGATTTTCCAATAGATGAAGTGATCAATATTTGGTGCTTAGTTATTATCAGTTCTTCAATTTACCCCCTCTCTCCATCAATGTGCATCGTATTTGATTACTATCCCCATCTCTACCCCACCCCAGCAAATTCATGCTTCTTTATTATATGATTGAACTTGAAAATTGAGTTTATTAACTAGGACTATTTAGAAAGGATTTCTTGGGGCTACATCTACTAATATAATACGAAGTATGAGATAATTCCTCACCCTCAGGCCTCAATCTTCTTTATCTCTTACAAAACAACTCCGATCATCCAAAAACAGTTCAGTGTTAACTTCTTACCCAGAATCAAAAGAAGTTTGTTGTTGTTGTTGCTTGAATTAGACGTTTGTTGTTTACAACCTTTCTGTTTAACAACCCGTATTTACTTATCTCACTGAAATTTTCGTGCAGGCTGAAGAGCTAATGGAGCTTATTGAGCAGGATGGCTGTTTCTTACTATTGTGTTTAGTCAGTGAATAAAATGTCAGGAGTGCAGGACCTCTTGTCTTGGTTCTTGATTGTGAAGCAACTGAGATACACATTGCAAGACTTGTGGTTATCTTTATCTAAAACATGTACTGAATTCTAATCATCCATTTCAATATTGTACTTCTAATCGTCATTTGATCCTTTGTCGCTTTGTTTTCTTTTTGGTACTCGAATGGATACATTATTTATTTTTTTTTGAAATGAATGGATACATTATTTCAGTATATATGTGATTTGGAATTTTATGGATATTTTATTTCGTATATTATAAGCAATTGTGCAGCTAAATTGATACCTAGATCCTGCAACCATTTGTGTACTTGGCGACCAGCATTCCTTGCCTTTTGATGGGATGAATGTAGTTCATCCTTCGAGGTTCAAATTCTTTTGGATGGGAACTAAATGGGGAATGTGCAATTCTCTCAACATTTAATAATAATAATAATAATAATAATAATAATAATAATAATTGCATCTTGGAATCTTGGATTGTTTATCATCATTCATCAATCATCATCACCCTGTCTCCTGATATGTTTGTGTTGGCGCGTCAATTATCCTATCTACCCCTTGCTAATTTAGAAATTCTATGGTGAGTTTTAGAGTAGCTTACAATTGTTCCATAAAATAGTTGAAATTGTTAGAAAAATATAATGTGAAATATATGAAGTGTAACAAACAAGCTTGGTAAATTTATTTTTTTTAAATGAAACAAGCTTGGTAAATTAATTTCCTTTGATATTAAAATTCCTTGTGTTAAACAAATAATAAAACACATTTATGTGGAATCTTAATAGATTTATCTAAAATATATATATTCTAAATATTAACTTTTTTAGAATTTTAAAAACTCAATTAAAATTATTTGATTTTTAAGTTTGTATTGAAATATGTTAAAAAAGTGGGTGGAAAGAAGTCAAAGAATAAATAAAAACAAAGGAAGTGAAAATTTTGAGATAAATGTAACAAAACTAACATAGATGATTTTTATTTTTTAATGCTAATTCACTATAAAATTTTAAAGTAAAACTTGTAATTAGTGTAAAAACTAATGTGTTGAAACAAATCAAATATAAGTTTAAATTAATTGAAAATCTACTTCGTATTAACATCCATGATCTTTATCAAAAATAAAAAAATAAAAAAAATAAAAAAAAAAAGAAATTCTTTTTTAATACCGTCATTCTTTATTAAGACAATAAAAAACTCCATGATTTAAGTTAGGAAAAACGGGCAAAGACTAAAATGACTCCAAAACTAAGAAAGAAAAGAAATCCACTGATTCAACACATCAATAAACCACCCGATTACCAAACTAAAACTGTTGGCTTTATTTCTCTATGTTTAAACCAATTTGTTTGGTTTTCGTTACTAAATAATGATAATGACAAATAATTTATAGTGTAAATATTTTATAAAATATATCATATCATTTTAATAGTAATGAAAAGTTGATCAATAAAAAATTTTAATTACAATTTTTAGCCGTTTAATACCACCATTAAATTTGTCAATAATATGAACTATCAAACGGACTGTTTATAACAAAATGTAAACATTGCAATCGCTGACACTCTGATAGTAGACATTTGAACAACTTTGAAAAAAATTCACTTACTATTTAATTTATTGTGTTTTCGCCCCATTATTGACCAAAAAATAGACTATTTCTTCACGCGACGTTGTTTTTCTTAACTACTTCCTCTATTCCATAATACTTGCTACTGATTGTAACACTTTTCCACACAACATGTCACACTCGGTAGCAAGTATTATGGAACAGAGAAATTATTAATTTAAATTTTTGATTGATTTGTTTCTTTGACATGCTATATTAGAAGCCAATGTGATAAAAAATTCACAGGTACTTATCTTAACTATCCCAGAGTACTTCTAGTTCAAATGACTCTTACGTGAGAAACGAGTTAGAATATATAACATATTTCGGAACCTCTACCATCAGCTTAAGCTTTATTTGAGTTGATTTTGTTCACATCTATAAATATTCCCCTAATTTAGTAGTAATAAAGCTAGGTAGAATGATTTCATACTTCAAGATGTGCCTCCAATTTGATTATTTCGACAGCGAAAGTGCAGAGGTTGAGCAATTACTTGCAGGGTGTTTACTCGATGGAGCTGCTAAACCAATTCTTTACCTGTCTAACGCTACCTCTTCTTGTAGGATCTTGAATCAATCTGAAATGAGTGGTACGTCTTATTTTTATCACAAATTCTTGCTATAAACCGTTTATAGCATAGACGAGTAAATATAGACCAACCCATTTTGCAAAATAAGTAACTAATTAGTTATCAGTTGTATTTTTAAATTGAAAATCATTGGGTTGGGTTGTTGGAAGAGCCGTCTTTGCCAAAGACGATCTCTCAGGAGACCTTATATTTTTTTTTTGTTGCTCATTTTGATCTGGTTATTTTCCTCGCATATGAGCACATATATGCTTTTTTGGTATTACTAAGACCATTCCTTTTGAAAATATTAAATTAAACGAGAATATCATTCTTTTTTAAATCCATCAAACATATATTAACAAATCACTCGCTCTGATACCATTAGAAAAACCGTGACCACCAGGGACATAGCAAAAATTGAGTAGAACATGTTGAACCCCTGGTGACCACATATGATTTCGACGAGTTATTCTTACTCTAACGTTTCTTGAACTACTTTTTAATTATGTAGGCTGCGCGATGCCAGATGAGGCTTTCAACTCAATTGAAGTCCAAATACAAATAGTTGGCAATGATAATAGTGATCACAATAGTACTGCTAATAATCCTATCCCTGAGGAAGAATCTACAAGTACTTCAGACGTAAAAAATGTCGAAAAATCGACATTTTTAAACAAAGTCTATAAAATAGGAGCAAAATCTGAAGCATTTAGAGATGAAATGTTGATAACATTAGTTGGTGTGACTGGACAAAATGCCATACAAACAGCTTGCACATCAACATCAAATCTCAGATATGCTGCAACGGTTGCCAACGTCATGGCGTTCAACTCGCTGCTAAGCGGGGTAGTTTTGAGATCAAAAGCAACCATGGAAGTAGATCGATATCGAAACCGAATACGACTAGCCAGCAACTTGTTGGTGATGCTAGGAATTTCATTAACAGCAGCAGGACCAGTATTCAATATGTCTATGAATTTTCCTGGTGCTGGTGGCTACTTTATCTCCATTTTATGCTTGCTGCCAATTATTGTTATTTTCACTTGATTATTACACATAAGAAATTTTGAAACTAAAAGTTTTTGCCTCTTTTTTTATTGAATATTTTTTGTACTTAAGTAAACTTTTTTTCTGAATGTACATTATTTGTACTCTTTTTGTACGTACTTTTTCATTTTAGCTTGTTCGACTTATTTTGCACCTTTTTTGGCTATGGTCCAACTTTTTTTCTTTTAATCTCATCTACAGTCTAATTCTTTCGTCTAAATCTGTTGGGATGGTTTGTCTTACATCGAAACCTTCACGGAGGACACAACTCATACTCCATGACAACCAACTCTAAAATTCAACCCCACTAAGGAGATAAACACTAACTCTACAAGAGCAACTACAGATCATACTTTTCGCTAAACCATTACGATATTTAGCCTTGATTCCCAATCGATAGGTTTTAATAGCTAAAACGCGCAAATTATCAATATATATTGGTAGAGTATATAATATATTATGGAGCAACAACCAAATGCTTAAGTGCTTAACCCCGATAGTTTAAGCCCCGGATATGTTATAATTATATATTCTATCAATAGAACATATAGCATATCTTAGGGCGTCAAGCTGTCAACTATCGGTTGATCGGTTCCATGACAATTGACATGGTATCAAGGTCAACGTAATGAAAAGCCACGGAGTCTCAAAATATTTGAGCTACCCCAATAACTGATAAGGAAAGTACATTCTGTTACACGGGTTATATCTCATATTTACAGATTGGAGAAATACACAATAGGAAGAACCAGCACATAAAATAACAGGTTACTTTGCTTCAATACTAGTAAGAGATTACCTTTCCTAGTACTTGCTCCTTTGATCCGGCCTCCTTGTCCGATTCCTCTTCATCTTCGACTTCTATTGTGGAACATGTCCGTCCACCTCAAAACAGTAAAATAGTTTATGATCAACGTACAAATTAACCTAGCATTATCGACAAATAAGATGAAATAAACAGACTCACCTAATCCCAAATCATCGCCAATCCTCCTTCAAAGATTCATGAACTTCTTCCATGTGCTAAAAAACGACTTGGATGAAACAGAGGATAATGGAATGAACAGTAAATGACCTCCTATATTTGGACCACAAATAATTGGTCCAATGTATAGTTTGGAGTTTGGACCATTTATGGATTATGAAAGTTGAGACCAAATTAGGAAAACGGCACATAGTTTTGACCTTTATTTGTCAATTTTTCCAAAGAAATACGAAGCGACATATGTAAAAACAATCTCAAGGCCAGACTTGGGTAAACTTGTTCAAGGAACAGTTATGTCTGATTTTTTTCCGTCAAAGATCTCTTTCCTTTTGGGTGCAGTTAGATCTTTCAAGCACACATGTATCACACAGTGCTAACTTGCCAAATTTCCTGTCATTATATACTTTTCTGCTGTCATCATCATCATCATCCCAATTCATCATCATCATCATCCCAAAGAGTCCCACCCAAGGCAGAGTCTGGACAGGGCGGGAAAGAAGGCAGACCAATACCCTCATCACGAGGAGGTCGCGATCGAAGCGAATACTTTTCAGCTGTCAATTTGTTTAAATAAAATTCTAAAACATGAACCTTACAAGTGTCCATAAGCACATATTCAAGGAATCTATGAGAGTGTATTTAGCACAAACTAAACCAACAAGTAGACATGCCAAGATTATTTCCAAAGCTATCAACCACAAAACATTGTTTTATTCAGAATAACTATGAGCAAAAACAAGTAATTAAAGAGAATGAAACATGGGTAAAGAAATCTTTACAGCGATTAACATTCATGCGCTCTGATCGGCAGAATTACATTCTTCTCCTGCAGTTCCGAATCAGAGAATGAAGAAACATGCTAGCATTTCTGAGTTCAACCATTGAGGCTTGTAAAGGCCCCGAAAATGTAATCCTATATGTATGACAGTAGTTTAAAGTAAATCACAATATACAGAGAAAGCGATCCGAGGGCCAAAATATGCTGCCAAAACAGAAGTGCGGAAGCCTCTCTAACACCGTAGCCCCTCAAGCTAGCAATTGCTCCTAGTAAGATCGCGCTTGGAGTGCTATATTGCAAGAAAAGCACGAACAGAAACATCGGATCACCAGAAATGATTAAGCTTAGTTTATTAGCCAATGTGAGTATGCAAAATCCAAACAAAGGAAGAACCAAAAGCCGGGCTACTATGATACCAATTGTCGTTCGAAGTCCAAGTGTAGAGTCACTTGGTCCTTCGGAAAGCATACCGCCAAGAATAAGCATTACAGCCGGGATAGTAGCGCCCGCTAAGATTTCAAGACTGTCGGTAACAAAAGACACAGGGCCATCGATTCCAAATATAAAGTCTTTAAGATGAGGTACTATACCGACAATTATAGCTAGTAATGAAGCAATCGTGGGTGGTTGGAGTATGTGCTGAATCGGGGTCTGCTCAGCAACAACTCTAATCTTTCTAACGACTCTAGGAGCAGCAAAACACCGAACTGACATTGGTGTATCGTCTCGAGTAATTGGTCCTTCTCTAGCCTCAATATCAGGCAAACTAGAAAGACTAGATAAACTATTAAAAACCCTAGCTATGAACGGGGTTTTACAAAGCTCGGTTGCTTTATCCTCGACTCCAGGCCACTCGGCTTCCACTAGAAGTGGTGCACTAACATCATCGCTTAAACTATGCTCTTCCTGAATCTCGTTACCTTCCTGAACAATCTCATAATACTCCAAAGGAGGCTCCATCATATGATAAACAAGAGTATACACAAGAATTACAGCAACCCATTGTGCAAAGGAAACATAAGCAACTCCTTTTCGATGACAATCAGACCCGAAAGGATTATCAGAACTATGACATACAGAACTCACAATTGCAAGAGGAAGGTTTCCTGTATTTCCAAACCCAGTCATTATAATGGTGAATCTGTTAAATTCAGGAGGCGGGCGGCATATAAGAACAACCAAATACCCTAACATACACCCAATCAGGGTACTAACTACTACATTAACAGGAATAAACCACCATTGAATGAAATTTTGAAGGGTCATAGATTGACCCAAATCAGTAAAAATCAAGCAAGGCAAGAACAAAGCAAATACAAGCTTGCTAAGTAGCTTAAATGTAGCTCTTGGGATCATTTGAAAACGGGCAAGCAATAATCCTATCATAGTCAAGCTTAATAGCTTCAACAATGGAATTATTGCACTCAATACACCATCACGTTGAGATTTCAATTGGGTTTCATACAACATTCTACCAATCTCAGCCATTTTTTCTTCTTAAGCAGGTCAAAAAATATGCATCTGCACAAATAAAAAAAAAACAATTTTATATACATAAATTAATCAAAATCCCAAATGATTATATAGCAGATTCATTGTAATTTGTAAAGATTAAAAACTTAAGTTATCATAAAAGATACATGATTAATAGATTTATATCAATGTACAAGAAAAACCCAAAAAAAAGCTATAATTAATGGGTATTTTAATTCAATGATTAACTAATTAATGGTAAAAAAATTGAAAATGACAGGAGTTGCAAGAGAATGAAAGTTGCTTACAAACAGATCAGCTAAGAAACCAGAAGAAAGATATAAATTTGTATCAAAAGTTTTCGAGATTTGAGGAATTGAAGAATTTGTGAGAAGATTCTTGATAGAGAAATTTGTATGAGAGAAGATCCGACAGATAATTCGTCGAGAAACACCGAAGAAAATGAAGTCAAAACAAAATAATTGAGTTTGCAATATTCATTACAACAGTATTCTATTTGGAGAAATGATATTTGATATTTGCAAGTGTAACAAATATTTCCTAATCCCTACTTTCACATCAAAAATTGATGTTAGGTGTTACATTTTTTTCTATTAAGTTTAAAATGGAGGATTTTTTCGGAATTTGGCACGACTCGTGCACGAGGTACAGTACGACGAGGCGATAGATTGGTTCGTGATACTAGCTTCCATATGATCCGATTTGCATTAACTTTGGCCCTTTTAGACACTACTTACCTCAAGGGAGTTGTGCCGTGCGAAGTCGATATCGACTTGTGCCTGTGTCGGCTAGCCTATGTTCATCTCTACCGATTGTTTTTGCTTTAATTTTTTTTATTTTGAAAATATAAATTTTAAAAAAAAGTTAGTAAGTAATTTTTGTAAAAAAAAATAAATTAAAGATCTAATCCAATCATAAAGTTAATATCATAATAATGGTGCTATGAAAGGAGTATGATATTGCCAAGTTGCTTTATTACCTTGTAATTTTGATTTTCAAGAAATAATTGATTAATAAGTGTAGAATCAATCATCAATGTTTAATGGTGGTTGTTACTTATTAGGAGTACTTGTTGGTTCACAAATTCTTGTGAGAAATGATCTTCTTGAAAAATCATCTTTAATTGGGTTGGCCCATTAGGAAAAATGTAGAGTAAATATAGATAATAAGTTTTAATGGATTGGACCTGAGAGACGTCTCTCAGAAAAACGGTCTCTCAGAAAAACGGTCTCTCGAAAAACTAGTTGTGGTTGGTTTAACCCACAAGTTCATCATACTTGCATAATGTTCATCGCCCAACAACTGAAGCGTACATCTTTATCCCTAAAAGACCAAGGAAAAGGACATTGTCATTAATTAAGAAACAAAAGCGCATACTTTCTTCGTTCTTTTGAAATTGCATTATTTGATGCAATTATATGAAGTCAAATGATGCTATTTTAATGGGATAGAGAAAGTATTGCATTTTATTAACACTAGTTGTGGAGTCCCTCAAGTTGAACTATCAAATTTAATTATGATATTTTATACATTTCTACTGATAATAATACGAATGAAAATATTAAAATGTCAATATGTTGCAAAAGTGTGGCGGGTGCAAGTATTGAAGGTGTATAAAATAAGTAAACATTTTAGTGCAACAGTCGAATGAAATTAAAAAAGCTAAAAGACTTTCTAGCAATACCAATGACTATTCAACATGCTAAAATACAACAAACAATAGGAGTTAATATAATGTGCATTAGTACTTCTTGCACCAATTTTTATTGAGATTGTTTTTATTTGTTTATATATATATCTTCTATTCAATTGAGAAACATTAACAAAGATTAACACCAACTATGAATTCCAAGAGCACTACTCATCTCTCTGCCTAACTATAGCTTCTCTTCACTATACTCCTTCAAGTCTGACAAGAATAAGTACAAATTTCACAGCTTCTAAATTTGAATGAAAATAACGAAAATCCTAAATTTTCATTAATAAATAAAACAAAAATCTTGATGTTCATCCGAAAAAATAACAATCCCTATTTTTCATCCCCAAAACCAAATAAAAATAATCTTGATTTTTCATTCTAAAAAAAATACCCTATATTTTTATTCCAAAATAACACAAAATCTAGTTTTCATTCCAAGAACCAAACTTAAAATAAAAAAAAAAGACTTGAATGTGCATCATCAAAATTAAATACCTTTATAAATTGCGATAAATGTATACAAAAATCAAAATAATAAATCAACCCAAAAAGTTGATGAATGAAGAAATATACTTAAATCATAAGAATCCAAACAACAAAATGAAACTAAGCTTGAGAAAATAGAGTAGAATTAATGGTGATCTATAAAAAAATTGAAAAAACTGACCAACAAAATTAATAATTATTGAAGAAAACAAGAACAAAACAAAGATATAAAATTTAAGAAACTTAGGTTTTGAGTAAAGATGAGTATAATGTGGGATACAAAACAAAATACATATCTACATGGGTGATGATGTGGCTAAAATACTATTCATTTGCAAAATGTGAATAGTGTCAAACCTTTAGCCACATTTTATAGATAACTAGTTGTGGGGCCGCGTGCTACGCACGCAGTCCCCCAAGTTACAATGTCGAGTTTCATAATTTTATTTTATATACTTTTATCAACAAGAATACAAATGAAAATATTAAAATGTCAATGTGTTGCAATGGTGTGAAGGATGCAATGGTTGATGATATATGGATATTAGTAAGCAATAGCATCAAAGGAGGGCATGGAAATGTATTGAAGCCTATATATGTTCATTTATAATGCATAGATAGGTTGTTAAAAAATGCAGACAATTCAAATGTAAATGTAAATGCTTAATACTATTGTAAACCAACTATATATTCAATGAAAAAGTTATGAACAACTATGGTCATTTTTTGAAACGAAAGTTAATGGTTCTTTAAACAACTTACAACAATTTGCTAAACATCCATACTGAACATTAATTAATTAATAATTCAAGTAATCAATTTGGGTAATTCTATCTTTAATTAACAATTTAAATTTAAATTTAAATTCAAATAAAATAATTTTTCGTTAATTTAAAATTCAAGTTATCAATTTGGAGCTGAAGTGTAAGCTAATGATAACAAAATATTCCAAAATAAGATATGCTAGATAATGAATAAAGGGATTGTCCAAGAAGCTTCAAAACTTTTTTTTTTTTTTGAAGATATGCTAAATAATGATAAAGGGATTGTCCATACCAAGAAGCTTCAAAACTATTAATTCAGCTCTAGCTCTTAGAAAATTGCCACAGAAAGATGGATGATCAGCTATATGTTTCTCGGTACTGTTTATATGCCTTGTGACAGGCTGAGATGAATCATTTGATTTCAGGGAATGTAACAGCAAACATTACATTCAAACCAAAAACTTCAATCTCCATAACAAGATAAATACTTTTTTCACAGCACAGAAAGAAAGTAAAAGTTATTGAACAAGTCAAACGAACTTTGCATCTCTTTACATAACATTTTATTTACATCTGGGAAAACTCAAAAGTCATTACATTGCTCTCTTCACGTTATATTTCTATTTTTAGTACAAGTACCTCAGTTATTTTCACATGATCCTCAAACTGACTATCAGATATACGCCAAAACCAAGAAGACGACAAATCTTTTGCTGGAACGGAACCAACCCGAATAGCCCCAGAAGCATCACTGTATGTTTGCGAAATGAAAAATATTTTTGTAAGCATTTTTCAGACAAAAAAAATCCCAACATATGCTTGTTTGTCAAGACCTGCTCCTGAAGATACCTTGACACCTAAGTTTCCAGATTTATCAGAGGATGCATATAATGACGTAACCTGGTCGTGCACAGACACCATTCACAGTCAGTTCAGGCTTTTAAATCACAACTTTCATATAGTTAAATTAAGACACCTCATCTTATTTCATTCTGGTGTTTTAGTTTGCATAGCTGTGTGCTTGGAGTGGGTGGGCAAAGGTGTTCACAAATTGCACAATCATACTACTGCGATCATAGAGGTGGTATCAGTTTGACTTGAAATAGATAATATATTAATTTTTCTGATACTCACTTTAGCAATGCATCATGGGACAATATTGTGTAGCTCTGTATGACCTAAAGTTCTGATAAACCGTTAAAGACGAGCCTTTGTATTTGAACCTCATAATATTAGGGGATGAGCCTTAAGCTGAAAGAAAACTTACTCTTTTTTGGTGCAAAGCAGCGAACGTAACATACCTTATTAAATGAAGTGCTGAACAATTCAGTTAATAAACAATCTCTTGTGTTGATAGTGCACACCCCTAAATAAATATCAAAATTTGGATGCAATGATAACCAAGAATCGATGAATTAAATACATCGAGGTCAATATAAAATTAATTGCACAAACTATATAACATAAGTTTATTTTTATAACTAAACCCTAACAAATCAAATCTCATAAGTCAAAACTCACAACACAACAAATTAATCACACATTAAATACATAACATAAATTGCAAATGAAAATTGATAACAAGACACATAAATAACAAATCACTAATAGCCTAATAATGTTCGCAATTAATCAGCCACAAATAAATTTAACAAAAAATGACTTAGAAGAAGGATACAAGTAGTTCACTCACCGATAGTGTTAAAATTAACAAACTTAGCAACTTCTAATAAGACATACCTTTCTTATCCTTGCAATTCTATGAAAAATTAAGAAGATTAGCAACTGAAACCAAGTTAGTAAAGTGCTACTGGTTCATTTTTATGGAGAAGTAAAACTAACCAAGTTAGAAGTCTAGTTTCTTTTACATGGACACAAGCACTGGTGGTTGCCTTTTCTGCAGTATTACCTCACAATAAATGTAGTTTAGGGTGAGAACATTTTTTATATAATGTTCAAGAATTGCTAAACAGCACAGGGTTTGCATTATAATCATGTACTAATACCTCAAGTTGGAGGTCTTCGTAAAACTGGGGAGGGTTTGGCATCGACCTCAAGTTAGAGTTTTATGTAAAACTTGCCTCAGTTTAGAAGATAGTCATTTGGACCTCAAGAAGTCGATTACGATGTTCAAGCATTTTCTCAGTAGGAGTCAATGTATATGCTTCATTTAAAGTAATGAACTTAAATGATATTTTCAACTACATTGTCCCACTGCAGGAAAAAAAATTTCTAACACACAATAGAAACCATAGACCTCTTTAACGCTCTGAAAACATTCTAGCACACAACAGATGACCATCTTCTAACACACAACAACAAGTCTAAACCAATTTGATGACGATATTCTCGTAATCATAATTATAACTGAAAACCTACATCATTAAAACAAGATATAAGAAAGCATTTCTAACCTTTCACCAGCATTTTCTACTTCAAAGCTTACCACTATAGTTTTTGAGGATGATATCAAATAGAACATGTTGTTGGTGTTGTTAATGTCAGTTGTTGGTTGTGGGTTGCTTGTTGTGGAAATCCATGTTGTTGATTATTGTTCTGATGTTGTTGACGTCGCGGTTGTCCTAGATGTTGTCATAATTGAGCGTCGCTACTTTTGTTGGATAGTCAGGGGTATTGTATGTGTCTCAAAAGGTGTGGTGCTGCTCCTATTGATGTCATCAAGGATTGTAAAGACCTTAACAACGACTACTGAAACAGAAACTGTAGCAAGAAATTGAGGTAAGTAAGATTTTGAAGCATACAACATGTTCAGATTCGACTAAAATGAAAGGAAAAAGACCAGACAAGTGCAAGAAGCCATAAATCCTTCTTTAATAGAAGGAAAATAAAAAAAATAATTATTGAAGCTTCTACCAAGTGATTTCCTACAAGGAAAATCCACATTAACTTTTAAAAGCATATCAAAATATTCTATATATTATGTCAGCCACAAGAAAATTAACAAAGAAAATAATCTTTTTACTTAACTAATTGTATGAAAAATGGGAAAAACATCTAAAAGTGAAGTTTGACGTCACTCTTACACAAGGAAGTCTGAAGTCACTCTAAACAATTCTTTTTGGGTGGTAATTGAGCCAAGTCATCTTCATCAACTTAAGACTAATAAACTCAAAAATCTCATACAGTGTTGCTAGTGTGTTGTGCGAGGGGGTGGACAACATGGATGCACATTTGGGGCAACATGATAGAACAAGTAGGGCTGTGAGGTGTTGTTTTAATGTTGTACAAGCTTGTAAAGGGATGTTTTGACAGCTATATATGCTGTTAAAACAGGTTGGTGAAGTTTAGGGGTACAAAAAACGACTGAAAATGGCAAATTTAAGTTATTTTTCAAGAATTTTAACAAACTAAAACACAAAACAATGTAAATTAGACTTGCTTACATTACCAATCATCCTTCTACACTAATAAATAGGAAGATAAGTAAAAGCAAAGTCAAAATGACCATAAACTGAAATTATTGCGCCAAATCTAATATAAAGACCGAAATACACATAAAAAAACCAAACAAAGATGATTTAACATAAAAACCCAAAAATAATGAAGAACAAAAATGACTTTAAAAAACCTAAAAAATCTGACCTTAATTTTCAAAAGAGGATAATCAGATTGTGGTTTTCAACTCTCAAATTAAGCAATATACAACCATCAAAGACTCAAACTTGACAAACCCAGAAGCAAATTAAGGAACAAAAAAAAGAAAGAAAGCTGACCTATAAGAGTAAAGGTATAACATAAGAAAATTGCAATAACATAGGTAGGAATTTCCTCACTGAGTTTCTTCAAGAAGTGCTCAACTTCTTCTTTGAGGATCATCTTTCTGTTTCCAGCTCCTCTGATGCAAGATCTAGATTACAGCTTTTGATATCCAGATAATGCAGGAATTAAAGCTAAAAGGTGCGAAAATTAGGGTTTACACTCAAAGCTGTGAAAATGCTCAGCTTTGAAGTGATCAGAAAAATGCTCAGAGTGACGAGGAAGATGAGAATAGTCATACCATTGAGAAAATTAGGGTTTACACTTCAAAGCTGCGAAAATCCAAACCACATGAACACAAAAATCCAAGAAATGAAAACAAAAACCAAGTTTTAAATGAGACTAAATTGGAAAATGAAGTCATACCATTGAGAAAATTAGGGTTTAACACCCACTTCAAATATGTAAATCCAAACCTAAGCATTAAGTATCGCAAGAATCTTCAATTGATTTTGGTTTTCATAACCTAAAATCAACAATTTCGATCAATAATTTAGCAAGCACAGAAGGAAAAAAGTGATGAATGAGAAGATGGAACTGAGCCAAGCAAAGAAGGGAAAAAATGATGAATGAGAAGATGAAACTGAGCCAACAAAAGCAAGTGAGCTAGGTAAATCAAACAACAAAAAGAAAAACAGTAGTTTCACTGTTCATTTCAAAAAAATGAATAGTGACAAACTCTTCTACGCATTTTATAGTTACTAGTTGTGGGGCCGCGTGCTACGCACGCGGTCCCCCAAGTTAAACTATCAAATTTTATAATGATATTTTATATATTTATATTAACAAGAATACAAATGAAATTATTAGAATGTCGATGTGTTGCAAAGATGTGAAAGACGCAATGATTGAAAAATATCATTGTTAGTAGTAGGCAATAGCATCAAAGTAAAGCATGAAAACATCTTGAAAACTTTATATTCTTTCACATAGCTAGGTTGTTTAAGAAACCATACAATTAAAATGTAATTTTAAACACTCTAATATTATTGTAAAGCAATTGCATGTTAAATGAAAAAAGTTTGGCTATACCTAACATCAAACATGGTCATTTTTTGAAGAAAAGGTTTAAGGATCTTTAAAACAACTTACAATAATTTTCTAGACATCCATGTTGAACATCGAACAATTAATAATTTGAGTAATGGGTTTGAATAATTCATCTTTAATTAACAATTTAAACAAAAACAAAATAAAATAATTCATCTACAATTGACGATTCAAGTAATCAATTTGAAGCTGAAGAGTAAGCTAACGATAACAAAATATTCAGAACATAGTTGATTTCTCTTTCAAACTTGCAACAATTTTGTAGACATCTATGTTGGACATTCTATGTCTTAGTTAAGAACATAGCTAGGAAACAATAGATCATTACTTCATTGTTGAGTTATAATGAATGCCTCTTCTAACATGTGTTCAGAAATTAGTAGCTCAACCTGTAAGACATATATTGTCGCTCATTATCCAAGATAATGAGACAAATGTAGTTGAATTATATCTATAAGAAAAGCACTACCAAAAAAAAGAGAAAAGACTTGCATATTATGTTTTAGTCTTCAAAAGTGCTTCAAAATTTGCTTTTCGCAGTCTATCATGTGAACAAACTATTTTATATAGAGTATATGATGCAACATGACGCCTCTTACAAAGAATCTTGTACTCAAGTTGTTGATTCAACTCATAGAACTAATTCCATCTTATACTATCGTGAGAAGGTAACGCCGTAACGCCTTTAAATATTGTATGTTGTTTTGTCGAGGTTGCTATTGTTGTATTGTAGACTTTATTGTGAACCGAGCTTTAACAAAAAAAAGTTCCCATAATAAACTAAACTAAATTACTGTAAATAGCATGAAACAAATACATAGTCAATATCCAATTATCCACAAATAAATTGCAATTATATTGGTGTAATCCTACTTAAAGATGATGCCATGGCTTAGACTATGTACAAGGTATATGCTATCTTAATGAAAGATTATCTTCTAAGTATGACTGCCTTGAAAGATTACTTTTTGCCACCTGATCTGCGCTCCCAAAGAAATTCGAATGGAATTCGAAAGAGAGTTTGTAGAAGACCGCTATTAACATCAAATTATAATACATGCATATAATATCAAAAATTTGCCAAATGACATAAACGAACAAATCTATTCACAAACCACAAATTAACATATATTAAATCAAAGAACTAAAAATCAACCAATGTAAAGAGTATTTAAAAACTAAATCTTGCAAAATTAGAGTCAGAAATTGCTGAAAACAAATAAATCATACCCAGCTTTCAGAAGTAAGAAAGCACCCTCCGCAGTTTGAACATTCATGGGACGATGAGATTAAGCGGAAATAGCAAAGCACAAATACAAGAACTGGAATTACCTAAAAAGGAGTGCACAAAATATTCATAAGCAAGTGTGCAAAAATACGTGATTATTGATTAGAGACTAAGGTCACATAAAGAGGAGTAAGCAAATGGAATTAAAAGTATATATGATTAACTAATCTTGATAGTACTTGAGTACCAAGGTCCATGATTAAGCTCACATAATCACTTCACCATTTGAACAAACTAATTCAAGTTAAAATCCCATAACCTTGAACCATCATTATACTGCAAGGTATCCACATCTACCAATATCAAACAAAATAAGTCCAAATCTAGGATCAAAAATAGTGAATTCTTTAATTGGTAACCATATGAACAATTATTTGGTTAAACATTGACCATCAAGGAACCTCTAAGAAAAACCGAATTTATGTGACGAAAAAACAAGAACCCACAAAAATATGCAAAACAGAGTAACAAAAAAAAAAAAAAAAGAGAACTAAGAATGTTAATACCTGAAAAATAAGATTGAGTGATTGGAAGATTGAGTGACTGGATTTCATTGATTTGAAACCCTAATTCAAAACAAAGTAACACAATCAAAATAACTAAAATGAAAATCAGCATCTAATGTTAATTGTTAAAATAAACATTTTAAAAACATTTTCTTGTTTCAAAATGACCAGAAAGTTCATCGAATTAAAATCAATGATGATGAACAACAAAAAAAATAATAAACAACCTAGATCAACTAAGAACCAAAAATGAAAAACCCATGAAAAAAAATTCCCAACAAAAAACTTCCTGACCAAAAACTTTGTACTTACAATTAAGCTCAGCCAATCTTTCTAAATGTCATTATTACTAAATGGAAACCCTAAAATTTGGGGATGATTTTTCTGCTGGGCAATTGAATTGGTAATGAATCAATATTGAGTCAATTTACAAATACTAACCTATTATTCATTGATGCCTATGAGAATTTTTACAATTGGTCAAGTATATCATAGATGAATGCTCAGCCGAAATTAAAAACATAAACCATAAAATAAACCACAAAAAAAAAGAGGCCATTCACAAGTGAATCTATCTAAAAAAAACCCTAAATTCAATTAAAAGCCTTCTTTTTTCTCACCTTCTCGTTTGAAATTACACTCAAAATACCTCAATGGCTAAGCTTGATCTTCAAAGGCAAAGCAAAATGTCTTGATCTTCAAAGGCAAAGCAAAATGTCTTGATCTTCAAAGGCAAAGCAAAATGTCTTGATCTTCAAAGGCAAAGCAATATGAATTTGAAGATTAAAAATCCAGGAAGAACATCAATTATCTGAAACGAAGTAAAAGAAAGATCCAACACTTAATCAAAAGGAATGAAAACAAGATGAAGATCAACACTTTGATAAGAAAAGAAGGAGAATGAACCAATAAATTGCTTCTTCGAAAGTCAGAAAAATTGAAGAACAATGTTTATATACAACAATGTAAATAACAGTAAATAAACACAACAAATTCAGTTTCGAAAAAAAAAAAACAAATCAACATTCGACCAAAATTAAACATAAAATCAACCCAAATTCAAGAATATCAAAATCAAACACAAAATCAACCCAAATTCAAGAATATCTATCTAAAAGGAATTCAACTAACCTCATGAAATGGAAATCAATTCGTGAATCATCAAACAACGGTCAATAGTAGATCTGACAAAATAACCTCAACTTAAAAAAGAAAAGAGAAAATGTTGCCTTGTTCATTCGATTTGTGGTCAAAATGAAGCAAGGTACATCATGAACAAAAAATACTAAATTGAAAAAAAAGAAAATACCTTGTTCATTCAGATATATGGACAAAATGAAGCAAAAGAGAAGGATTGGGGCGACATGAAGAAATAGACAATTGAGAATGAGATGAATATACATGGAAAGAAGAGGAATCAGAGATGAAAAGAAGAGGATTCAGAAGATGAATATAGGAGGAAGGTGAGAACTGAGGGAGGTGGAGCAGCAGATGTGAAAGATGACAAATTTCAAACAGTAAATTCACTAAAATGAATAGTGATGAATCCTTAGAGGCTTTTTATAGATTATAGATTAATTAAAGGATAAAGGATAAAGGATAAAGGATAGATAGATACAATAGACTAATTATCCTATCAAGTTTTCTACACTCCTGAAATTGAAAATGACTCATGACGCATGGGATCTTTACCTCAACTTTTACGACCCATTTGGTAGGTGGTAATGAAAATGAAAAATTAGTATAATTTTAGTTGAAAAATCTATTAGCTACCTTGATGGTCATGCTTGTCCAACTTCAATTATCTCATTTTCTTTATAAAATTCATTCTAATGCATTAACATTGAGAAATATGGTATTAGGTGGTAATAAAAATTTGTAAACAAAAAATGTTTTTTGTGATCAAAGTTTCGTTGCAGAAACTTCTCTTAATCTTTCTCGCCCCGGGGGACTCCTTTGGTCACGCTCTTCTTTATGGGTATGAGTTGTCGTCGATATTCCCTCCCCAAACCTTATTCATAGTTTTCTATGAGCGGATACACTGGGTAGGATGATGACGATGATGTAAATATTTTAAAGAGTTAAAAAATGGATTTTTTTTTCATTCAAAGTTTTGTTTAACTAGGAATTTGAAAACAAATAGGAGTTTAGTTAAGAATTTTTAGTGCGGTTTTTGTGTAGCACGATCATAATGTCATAAATTTGACAAGAATTCGGTGCAAATTATTATATTCGATGCAAATTAGTCAATTTGGAATAAATTGGTCAATTACGTGCAATCTAATCAATTCGATTCAATTGGTTTTATTTAGATTGACATTTCATAAATCAATTTGGATTATAAAAAAAATCATAATTTGAACTAAAAAAGAAAACCAAAATCAACTTTTTTTATGTACCAAAATCAAATTTAATTTGGTTTGATTTCAATTAAATCAAAACCAAATATTGAACTTAAAACTTTTGATATCCTCATTTTTATGTTGACATTTCTATTTTAGTTTATTCTTTTTGCTAACATTTTTATTTTGGTAATATCTCAATCATCATCATCATAGCCAGTGTATCCCGTTCATAGAAAATTATAATCAGGGTCTGGGGAGAGAAAAACAATGCCAGACTCATACCCATGAAGAGAATGCGATCAAAGAGTCCCCCAGCTCGAGAACGGTCTTCTAGAAAGAGAAACCTCGGTAATATCTCAATCAATTTCTATAATTCAATCTTATTATCCATACAATCAATCTTATTTTTTTCTATTTTAATCTTATCTACAAAATTTTAATATTGTTATTATTTTATAAAATACTTATACAATTGTATATTGTGGGCTTGTGGCAATATACAAAAATTGCCCATTGGAACAACAGCTAGTCTCTTGAGAGACGTTTCTTTGAGAGACGTATCTCAAGCCTAACCCATTAAAAATTAATATCTACCTACCATATTCTTAATATCTACTTATATTATACTTAATGTTTACTTATTGTATCTCTATTGGACGGTCTTTTTATTCCAACACAAATTCTTGATGAGTAAGGACAAAAGTACAAAACCAAGACATGGTATGCTATGGTCATAAAATTGCGATATAGAGAAACCCTAAAATCCTCTTACAAGCAGACAGCCGTGTCCTCGCTCTCTGAAGCTCATAAGTCATAACCCTCAGTTGTCGACAACACCTCTTTCCCTTCCCAGATCCACTCATTTTTCAGGTATTTTTCCTTAATTTTTTTTACAATTTCCTGTATGTTTTATCTGATTTAGTGAATTCCATAAATAAAATTAAGGTCATCTGTTACATGATTGAGAATATTGTTATCAATTTTAGAACTTCATATGGGTTTATTTATAAATCTAATGTCCTTTCGGTAATTTCGGAGAATCTCGTAATCTCGTTTCTGATTGAAAAGTGAATACTAAATGAAACTAGTAATTGGATTGCAGTTTAGATTTTATGGGATTTGAGAATTGTAGCTGGAGTGTTATATTGGGTATTTCTTAGTTTTGATTGGTGAATTGTGTATTACTCCATATTATTTGATCTTTTATTAGCTGTAAGAGAAATTTGTTTCTGGTTGAAAAGGTCTAAAAGAAACTGGTATTTAGATTGCTGTTAATTGTTGAGCCTTTATGTATGGGATTTGAGAATTCTGGCAGGAGTATTTTAGTGGGTATCTTTTAGTTAGGAATTAGGATTGATGAATTGTCTATTATATGATTTGGGTCTTTTTGAAAAAAAATGTCCCTTTAAATATTAGGGACAATATATGAAGTTATGGAATATTTTGCCTTTTTTTGTGGTGAGAGGGGATTTAGAGAACTGATGCGTTGCTCTTTGGGCCCATGACTACCAGCAGTGTTACTTAATTCCTTGTGTATGAATTTACAATTTGCTAGAATTTGGCTTGCTTTGATTTACATTTTTTAGGGGATTTGTGATTTAGGTAACACCCACTTTGAGTTAGCTAATGATTAGAACTTGTGGGCAAGGAAGATTTATCGGTAATTGGGAGCGTTGAGCTGCATGAACTTGAAGAATATTCATTAGGTTTGATTTTTTTGTAGAGGGCTCTTTCCATGTACGTTGAAGGCTTAAGGTGATGGAAGGGTATTCACCATTCAGTTGTAGAACCTGTGATTCTGTGAATTAGGTAACACCAAATCTGGTGAGCTGATCAAAGGCTTTGCATTGATTTGGTGGTTTGATCGTGATTGCAATGATGGGTGATGGGATAATGGGTTGATGCAATTATCGTATTGCGAAACATTGGCCAAATTTATGAGATATACCTTTAACACCTTTACCTTGATTTGAAAATATTTATGACTAGGCTGATTCAATACGATGCATTTTTGTTTTTGGCACTACGAGTGGTACGTGATCCATGGGATTTTCTAGATGTTGGTGGTAGATTGGAAAAGTTAATGTTTTGTTGAGGGAAATCTTGTTAAATGAGAATAAACTATCACCTTCAATTTTATTATGCTTGAAGTTCTATAAATGAGGGTTAATTTCAATATTTGGGGTGGGGCGGAGGCCAGTTTCCATTCGGCCAAAATTACATTATGAACATATTGAACACCACATGCTAAAAGCATATCATCTTAGAGGAGTATTATGCGGACATATGTCGATATGAGATTTTCTTTTCTATATCATTCTATCCTTCTATGGAATGGGCGAGTCTTTTGTTGTAGCTTTCTTGTTTACAGTGTAATGTTAGTGTTAATTCTCAACTTATTGATTCACCTTTCCTTCTATAGATTGTTTGAAATGTTGTTGCGCGGATTCTCTTAGTCATAATGATGTTCTTGGTCAAGAGTGTATGGAGTTTAGTATATTTCATCTATTGCCAAAATCAACTTATAGAAAAAGTTTGCTAATTCTTAATCAAGTCAGAAGTTGTTAATCCACTTAATGATTCTTAGTTTTTGGGTTTTTCTTTTACGACTAAGCAATTAGTTAAAGACAATACAACAATGAGAAATCGGGGAGGAACTGATTGAAAGGCACATAATTTGGAAAGTTATATAAAAAGAAAAACCAGGTTAACCATCCTTGTTGAGGGGTGGAAGAATATGTCATATTGTTATGGTGGCATGGCTAACTGGTAAAGCTGAGGACTGCAAATCCTACACCCAATTAATATGAGTGTTGTATGATACTTTGAATGAGGAGTGTGCAGCCCGCTTTTATGAAGGCTTTTTCAGTTGCGTAGATGTGATTAGTATGCAAAACCCATTAACTTTTTCTGTGTCCAGCTTATTTTATGTTAACTGCCAACTTTTGTGAAGGTTCTTGTTTTACTATGTTTAATTCCTGCACTGTGCTGGAGTGAAGCAATCACGTTACTTATTGCTGAAAGTTTTTTTTGCAGCCAATTTTTCTCTAATCACTAGTTCCAGATGTCAGACGGCCAAGAGACTGACAAGAACATTGAAATATGGAAAATCAAGAAGTTGATTAAAGCATTGGAAGCTGCCAGGGGAAATGGAACAAGCATGATCTCTCTCATTATGCCTCCAAAAGATCAGGTTGCTCGGGTTACTAAGATGTTGGGAGATGAATACGGTACTGCTTCGAACATCAAGAGTAGGGTGAACCGTCAATCTGTGCTAGCAGCTATTACATCTGCTCAGCAGCGGTTGAAGCTGTATAACAAGGTACCGCCTAATGGTTTGGTTCTTTACACTGGAACAATTGTGACCGAGGATGGTAAGGAAAAGAAAGTAACCATTGATTTTGAGCCATTCAGGCCAATAAATGCTTCTCTGTATCTTTGTGACAACAAGTTCCACACCGAGGCACTAAATGAACTCTTGGAATCTGATGACAAGTTTGGCTTCATAGTCATGGATGGTAATGGGACCTTGTTTGGGACTCTGAGTGGGAACACCAGGGAGGTGCTTCATAAATTTACAGTCGATCTTCCTAAGAAACACGGTAGAGGAGGGCAATCTGCTCTACGTTTTGCTCGTCTTCGTATGGAGAAGAGGCATAATTATGTGAGGAAGACTGCAGAACTTGCCACTCAATTTTTCATTAATCCAGCTACAAGTCAGCCTAATGTTTCAGGGCTTATACTTGCCGGATCAGCTGACTTCAAAACTGAGCTCAGTCAGTCCGACATGTTTGATCCTCGTCTTCAGGCAAAGATACTGAATGTTGTGGACGTTTCATATGGTGGTGAGAATGGGTTTAACCAAGCAATAGAGTTGTCTGCTGAAATTCTTGCCAACGTGAAGTTTATTCAGGAGAAGAAGTTGATTGGAAAATATTTCGAGGAGATTAGTCAAGACACGGGTAAGTACGTCTTTGGTGTTGAGGACACGCTTAAGGCTTTGGAAATGGGGGCTGTTGAGATACTTATTGTCTGGGAGAACCTCGATATCAACAGGTATGTGCTGAAAAACGGATCAACCGGTGAAATCGTTATAAAACATTTGAACAAGGAGCAAGAAACCGACCAGAGCCATTTCCGCGACGCGGACACTGCCGCTGAATTGGAGGTGCAGGAAAAGATGTCATTGTTGGAATGGTTTGCTAATGGGTACAAGAATTTTGGTTGCTCCCTTGAATTTGTCACTAACAAATCACAAGAAGGATCACAGTTTTGCAGGGGATTCGGTGGCATAGGAGGAATTCTTCGTTATCAACTTGATATAAGATCCTTCGACGAGCTTTCTGATGATGGAGAAAATTATGACGATTCAGACTAGATCAATCATCAGTTTTCTCATGCTCAACAACTCGATATCGTGCAGATTGGAGCAGTCCCCGAGATGATCATCATCAAGTTGCTGCCCAAACTGGTTTTCTGAGGACGTTTACGGAATTCTTTTTGGTTTAATTATTCGACTTCAAGCTATTTCATACGTATTTGTTGTGTGTAATACCTTTCTTTGAGAATTTCTGTAATCAGAAGATGCACCATTGTGTCTTGAGGTTTGACCATACCTTAAGTGGTTGTTTTGATTAAGCTGTTGACATACCATATTGTTGGCATTGTCGTACACTGCAGATTTTCATAAGTTGATAGTATAAAAATAAGTGCCTTAAGTTTGCTCATTCTTTGTATTGAAATTTTTTTTTGAGGTTTTATTTATGGATCTTTCTCGAGTCGATGGAATCTTTGAGTCCATTTTTCTGTATAGATATGAGTTGTCGTTTTTTTTCCCTCTTTAAACCCTGATTATGGTTGCCTATGAGCGGGATACATCGGATATAGTGACGATAATGATTCCATTTTAAGTTTGCTATATTTAAGCCGCAAAAGCCAATTTCCTATGGATTGTGCACAGGGAAGACCACATCTGAATTCTATATCAACATTAAAGCCAAGAACTAACAAGTGAATTGCCATAAAAGTTTGAACGGCAATAATTTTGATTTTGTTTAGTTCATCATGATGATTCAAATTGATTTTTAATGATTAAAATTGATATTCGGTTATAAATTATAATTGAATTGTATTGATTAAAACTGAATTTTACTAATTGTAATTGGTTTTTACCCACTTTTCATCTCATATATACATTTTTATCACTTTTGTTATAAATTCTCTATCGACATTCAACTTACATCTTACATTTCTCTCACTTTTCGTGAAATAACATATTCATTTAGTAATTTAATTGCCAAAGAAACAAACGTGGGAAACAATTTTGGAAAATTTCATGTGATGACCAATGAATTTTTTTGGCTTTTTTACGTGGTAGATAAACATTTTATTATCTCGCTTGATAATCCTAAGATTCTAACTTTTTCACCTTGATAGCAAAATGTTAATATTTTTGTTAAATTTACGTTTTTATTTTTATTTCTATTTATCATAACGACCTTTTTATGTAAAAACAACCACACAAATCACTTTTTTGAAAAATTTGTCAAAATAAATAATTAATTTAATAAAAAATTTAATATTTTATCTATCACGTAGTAAGTTGAAAGATCAGAATCACAAAGCAAATCGAAAAGAAACATCATTTACTACTTCATAGGGTCCAGAATAAGTAGGACATATAAAACCAAAATATCTGATGCATAGGTCATAAATTTGCGATACTGAGAAACCCTAAGATCCTTTTACTAGCAGGCAGCCGCGTCCTTGCTCTCTAAAGCTTACATCCCCTCCGAATCCGACGGCGGCAATCCCTTATCCTTTCCCAGATCCACGCACCTCCTCAATTTTCAGGTATTTTTTTTCTCTTACTCTATCTTTTTACAATTCAATTCGGAGTATATTTTTTAACATTGATGAACTTTAGAAGTAAATTAAGGTTGTCTGTTACATGGTTGAGAAGATTATTGGATTTATCACATGAGTTGATTCATAAATCTGCGATATTTTGATTAATTTTTGGATATTTTTGTTTCTGATCGAGAAGTGAGTACTAAAAACTGGTATTTGGATTGCAGTTTAGCTTTGATGTATGGGATTTGAGAATTCTGGTTGGAGTGTTTTATTGGGTATTTCTTAGTTTTGATGGGTGAATTAAGTATCATGATTGGAGACTTTTGCGTTAAAAATCCCTTTTTAGTATTGATGTTGAATTGTTTATTATATGATTTGGGTCATTTTGAATTTTGAAATATAAAATCCCCTTTCTAGTTTTGATTGGTGAATTGTGTATTATATGATTTGGTCATTTTTAAAAACAGTCCACATAAATCTCTGGGAAAAAATTGTGAAGTTATAGAATATTTCTTCCGTTATCATTTGGTTTTGTTTAGTGAGAGCGGATTTAGACAATTGATGCGTTGCTTTATCGCTCCTTTACTACGAGCTATGTTACTTAATTCTTTGTGTTATTGTGTATGAATTTACAACTTGCTCGATTTTGGCTTGCTTGATTTACATTTGTAGGAGATTAATAAATTAGAGAACACCGATTGTGAGTGAGCAAATAAGTAAAACATGTGGGCAAAGTATATTAATAGGAATTTGAGAGCATTGAATTGCATGAACTTGGAGGATATTCCTTAGCTTTATCATTTGTAGTCTGTAGAGTATTCTTTCTATGTATGTTGAGGACTTGAGGTGATGGAAGGGTATTCAGTTTTAGAAATTGGGGAGTTGATGAAAGATTTAGTTTTGATTCCAAATACTTATTTCAGATAAAAGCTTTTCTTTGAGTAGGTGATAAGGGTTATTTAGGGAGAGAATGGTTGCAGTGAGTAGTAGGGATGGTCATGGGTCCTGAACCCTAAGGGTCTAGACCCGACCCGACCCATATTTAAGGGTCTGGATCCAACTTTTTTTGGACCCTAAAAAATAGGGTCGGATCTGGGTCCATAATGTTTCCGGGTCCATGTTTTCTAGACCCTAACCCGACCCAGATCCGACCCGTAGACTCTAAGATATAAATATATTATAAAATAATATTAATATTATGTATTTTATGTATATTAAAAATATTTTTAAAAACAAAAAATTAAATGTACTCCACTACTCCTACTTTCTTAGGCAGAAGCGTGCAGCGTGCTACTGCTCAATACCACTCATCAGTCATCAATATTCATTTCATAAGTTTTTTATGCGTATTTGGTTGTTTTGTTCGAAACTTTGTTATATTTTGGAAATGTTTAATTTAGAACATTAAGTGATTTAAGACTTTGTACTTTGTAGTTTGTATGATTGTATCGGTTTATGTAGTTTGTATGATTGTATCGGTTATGTAGCTTGAGACTCCACCGTATTTGGTTGAAACGCTTTAGAAATTTTATATGAATAGAAGAAAATTGCATGATATTATTTTTTTTTTTTATATAGTTTTTAAGAAAAAAAATCCTTTTAGGACCCAGATTCAGACCCTTAGACCCGCCAGACCCTAAGGGTCTGGGTCAAGGTCTAAAAATTTTGGATCCTAAGGGTCTAGATCTGGATCCTTAAAAAAAATTAGGGTCTGGATCTGGGTCCGGCTGGACCCGACCCAGATCCGACCCATGACCATCCCTCACTTGCATCATAGAGGAAAAATGTGGTTTAACTGGTCGACGAAGTTGTCTTACCCCAAACTATTGGCCAATTTCATGAGATATAATACAGTTTTACACCGTTACAATGAGAGAAATATTGGTGCAGTTGATTTGTAAACATTTACTGCTAGGAAGATTCAATACATTGGAGTGTTGTCGTGTTCCATGGGAATTTCTAGCTGCTGATGGCAGATTGGGAAAGTTAGTGTTTTGTAAAGGGTAATCTTGTTAAATGAGAGTACAGTATAAACTATCTCCATTGATCTTTATTATGCTTGAAGTTATATAAATGAGGATTAGTTTCCAATATTGAGGGTGGAGGTGGGGCTGGTTTTCATTTGGCCAACATTACATTAAACATCACATACTAAAAGCTTATCATCTTAGAGGAATATTATGTAAACATGTAATGATGAGATTTTAATTTCTGTACAGATCTTTTCTTGTAGTCTTCTTTCTTACGGTACAATTATATAATTATAATTTTAAAAGTAAGTTCTTAACTTATTAATTCACCTGTCCTTTAGATTGTTTGAATAGTTACCCGGGTTCTTTTATTCTAGGAGGGATTGATTGAAAAGCGTTTTATATGGAAAGTGAAAAATAAGAAAACGTGTTCAATCATCCTTGCTGATAAATTTTCTGGCTTTAATAAAAAATTTCATTTCAACTAAAAAAAGTTCTTGTTGAGGGGTGGATGTATGTATTATTTATATGGTGGCCTGGCCTACTGGCCTTGCCAGAGGCATGCAAGTCTCCTGCTCCTAGTTCAAATTCGCATTTTGTTTGATACATATATATATGAGAAGTGCTCAAACCACCCTTATGAAGCTTCTCTTGGTTGCTTAAATGGATGAGTGCGAAAAATTTCTCAGTTTTTTCATATGTCCGGCTTATTTCGTGTTGATTGTTGAATACAATCAAGGAGCCAGTAAAAGCTAATGAGTAAAACTCAATCTTTTGGGATTAAAGCTTTGTCATTGTTGATTTTTGCACTGGACTGGATTGAGGCAATGCCATATTTTTTCACGATACTTATTGCTGAAATTTTTTTGCAGCCAATTTTGCTCTGATTATCAGTTTTAGATGTCGGACGGCCAAGAGACAGACAAGAACATTGAAATATGGAAAATCAAGAAGTTAATTAAAGCCTTGGAAGCTGCCAGGGGAAATGGAACAAGCATGATCTCTCTCATCATGCCTCCAAAAGATCAGGTTGCTCGAGTTACTAAGATGTTGGGAGATGAATACGGTACAGCTTCGAACATCAAGAGTAGGGTCAATCGTCAATCTGTGCTAGCAGCTATTACATCTGCCCAACAGCGGTTGAAGCTGTATAACAAGGTACCTCCTAATGGATTGGTTCTTTACACTGGAACAATTGTGACCGAGGATGGCAAGGAAAAGAAAGTAACTATTGATTTTGAGCCATTCAGACCAATAAATGCTTCTCTCTATCTGTGTGACAACAAGTTTCATACCGAGGCACTAAATGAACTTCTGGAATCTGATGACAAGTTTGGCTTTATAGTCATGGATGGTAATGGGACCTTGTTTGGGACTCTGAGTGGGAACACCAGGGAGGTGCTTCATAAATTTACAGTCGATCTTCCAAAGAAACACGGTAGAGGAGGGCAATCTGCTCTACGTTTTGCTCGTCTTCGTATGGAGAAGAGGCATAATTATGTTAGGAAGACCGCAGAACTTGCCACTCAGTTTTTCATTAATCCAGCTACAAGTCAGCCTAATGTTTCAGGGCTTATACTTGCTGGATCTGCCGACTTCAAAACCGAGCTCAGTCAGTCCGACATGTTTGATCCTCGTCTTCAGGCGAAGATACTGAATGTTGTGGACGTTTCTTATGGTGGTGAGAATGGTTTTAACCAAGCAATCGAGTTATCTGCTGAAATTCTTGCCAACGTAAAGTTTATTCAGGAAAAGAAGTTGATAGGAAAATACTTCGAGGAGATTAGTCAGGACACTGGGAAATACGTTTTTGGTGTTGAGGACACACTCAAGGCTTTGGAAATGGGGGCTGTTGAGATTCTTATTGTCTGGGAGAATCTTGATATCAACAGATACGTGCTGAAAAACGGGTCAACGGGTGAAATTCTGATAAAACATTTGAACAAAGAGCAAGAGACTGACCAGAGCCAATTCCGAGATGCAGACACTGCCGCTGAATTGGAGGTGCAGGAAAAGATGTCATTGTTGGAATGGTTTGCTAATGGGTATAAGAATTTTGGTTGCTCCCTCGAATTTGTGACTAACAAATCACAAGAAGGATCACAGTTTTGCAGGGGATTCGGTGGCATCGGAGGAATTCTTCGTTATCAACTTGATATAAGATCCTTTGATGAGCTTTCTGATGACGGGGAAAATTATGACGATTCAGACTAGATCAATCATCAGTTTCCCCATGCCCAACAACTCGACGTGATGCAGGCTTCATCCTATTTCATACCTATTGTTGCCCAGCATCTTGCAGACGATTCAGACTTGAACATCGTCAAATTGCTGCCCAAATCGGTCCTCTTGACAGTTTTACTGAGTTCTTTTAGGTTTAATTATTCGACTTCAAGCTATTTCATACCTATTGTGTGTAATACCTTTCTTGAGTTTTGACCATATACTTGAAGTGGTTGTTTTGATTAAGCTGTTGCAGAACATATTGTTGGCCTAGCCGTAGATTGCAGATTTTTCATTAATTGATAGAGTATAAAGGATATCTTCTTTTTTAAGGCGTTGACTTTCCGAACTAAACCGGTAATTCAAACTAAATGGACTAGGCCACCCAAGACAAGAGTGGCATCTATAAGACGAGTGCCGCCCCCTGTTCGAACATATATCAAGTCTTGCCGATTTGAACCTATTCTAGACTCTTATAGTCCAAGTTGTGGCCTAATCTTATCCAGGGACAAGGCGTTGTCTTCTCCAATCCGCACAAAGGAGTCTATTTGTTCCCATTCAAGCTCTTCGACCATCCAATATTATTTGTATCAAAATAAACTGTAATTGTTTAATAAGCTTTTTTTTCACACCCGCGAATACTCTTTTATTTAAAGGCCATTTTAATAGGATTTTTTTTTCTAGTTTTTTCATTGAGTTTAATCTCATTTAATATAGATCAAAATTTTCACTACTTGAAAAATACCCTTTTATCCCTTTGAGTTTGCACCATAAAATCCCTAACATGAGGGAACTTTTATGCAAACTCAAGAGACAGAGAGAATAAGTACCTTATGACTTATGAGTTCGCTATTTCTAATCAACAATAACGATTAGGAAGTGCACAGTGGACAGCTCCATCTTCATTATTACAAAGCACCTACATCCCGCGAGAGGAAACACAAGCCTCTCCGAAATGACCAGACACAGCAAATCGGCACATCTGGGTTCTACTCGTATTGCTACACTTTCACACACGTTCGTGAGTCGGACAAAGAGTACTAAGTCAATGCCCTTATTAGACACAACTCAAATTACATAAACTTTATAGATGAATCCATTAAAAGGAGTATTTTCATTCTAAATACACCGAATAAAATGATCGTCAAAGCATAAATCAGCAACTGGATGTTAGTGTAGGTACAAAAATCCTAAATGAACTTTATACAGCAAGCACTATAATAGCATCAATAAACAGAATTAGACAAAACCAAATGGAAATAGATGCAAATCTTCCAAGGATAAATCTCAATAGTCGGGAATGGCTGCAAACCGATATCCTGTAGCACCTCTCCATGAATAATATGCAATCCTAGTCTCGTAGAAGCCTACACCAACAAATGAACACTGATTTCTAACTCACTACAAGCAATATGAACATGAAGAACAGATACCAGAATGTTATACCAGCTTCCAAAACCTATTTTCTCGCTAAATACCTTCCAAGGATTATTATAGACTGCAGTTGCATGCCACAAGCAAGCAATCTCAGAAGACCTTTTGCAATGCTAGCCCAAGGAAGATGAGCTATGCTTGGTAAAAATAAATTTTTTGTGTACAATGACAGAAAAGAGCATCACACGAAAGTTTATTTTAACCGATTCTAACGATTTTACTGTCGATATACCAAGGAATGATTTTTAAACCTCGATTCCACTCGGTGGTTGCAATTGGAATTGTAGAATCATACGATTCTACGATCCAGATCGCGATTTTAACAACATTGGGTATGATGGTACAACTTTGGTTGAAGATATTATTATAAATACAACTGCTGCCTTTTCACGCATTTTAGTTTTTGGTTGTTTGAGCTCAATAAGCTCTTATAAATGGTGCATAACAAACACTAAAAACTAGCTTATTCTTTGGTCAAAACCTTCATTTGAGGCAAATAAGCTAATTGTGGCCCCGACCAGTGTTTACGAAACACCGCCCCAATATCTTTTGTTGTTAGTAGAACACCTGATTGATCCCATCATTAAAATCATGACAGTTAACTGATCTGTCTCAAAACCCAAGTCACTTTCTGTAATTTAGATTATGAACATTTGTGAACCTTATGAACTGCCAACTATTGAAACTTAACACTAATTCCATAAGAAAAGGGAGAAAAAACTGAAGAAAAAAAAGTACAAAACATAGACATAGAGCCTAGAGGTACAGCAGAAAAGAAAAAATTCTGATACCTGGAAGGAAAGAAAGTATTCCGAGAGCAAGGAGACCGTATGCCTGTGACCGCTCACCTCCCATATGACCAGAGAGAATGAAAAAAGACAAGAAGAGGAGGAGTGAACCAAGGAAGAGAAGGAACAATGCAAGAAGTATTGATTTCCATGGAACTTTATCTAAAGATTTTGGTGTATAATCAAACCGAGGATCATATTGTCTTCCCTTTACAAAGTTACCATCGCTGTAGTTGTAATCTCCATCATCCTCATCAGTCGCAAGGCGAGAATAATTCACATTGCGCCTCGACGCCATCAAAGCAATACCAGATTGGTAAAGTTAGTAAAATAAGAATTGCAGCTAAACTTCAAAATCCTCACTAACTCCACTTGAATGGGAACTTCCTGATGAGTTAAAAGAATACAAGGTGCAATTAGTAAATTCCTCAAGCCAAATTAAATGCAAGTTACTCCCTTTATCCCCCTGATTTTGCCCCATATACTATTTTAGTCCGTTCCACCGAGTTTGTCCTATTATTATCTTTGGGCATAACCCCACTAAAACTTATAATCTAATTCTATTTACTACATCAAAACCAAAATCCCACCAAAATACTCACTGACCTACAGCAAACCCCCCCTTCCCCTAAAACAGGGGAATAGAAAAGGAAATGAAGAACATAATTACCCTAATGCTCCTTTTGCATATAGTTAAGAGAAGAGAACCCCTTGGAGCCCTTTTAATATTTTCCTCCGCTATCTACTAATCTTGCCACATGGGTATTAGTGAAGGAGGCTAATAGACTAAGGGAGTGTTTGGTATACTTTTTTTGGGCCTAGGTAATGGATTCATTTAACCCAATCCGTTACTCATTGTTTGTTAAGTGATATGTGTAACCCAATCTGTTACCTCAAGGGAAAAAAATAACGTTACTTTGTTACTGGTCATTTTATTCTTGAATTAAAATTCGTTACTCTCTTTCTTCTCAAATATATTGCTTTCCTCACAAGCTTTCTGTGTTCTTCGACTTGCTGTCTCTTTCATTTCAAGTACGTTTTTGGACTTCCTCCATCTCACTAATGTTTTAACATCTTGTCTTTTTTCTACTTTTTGTTTTTTAATGTTAATTCTCTAGCATTTGATTTGATTTTATTTTTTTTGCTCAATTTGTCTGTGTGAGATGAAGCCTAATTTTTTTGGTGGAATTAGGATTTCAAATTATTTAGGATTTGATTTCTGATACTCAATGAGTTTACCTAGGTCCTAGGCATTTTGGTTTGGAAAAAGACGAGGGGTAAGGCTTGCCATTTAACTGGGAATTGAGAAAGGCAGTAATGGTGGAAGTAGAAGCAGGTTACTCCATTGATAAATTGATATTTAGAAAAAGTGACCATTGGTGCATCTAAAATAAACACTAGCTCCATTCTTTTCGAGAATTCAAAATTTGACATCATAGCTTAATTTATGGCTTTTCGCTTAAAATTAGACCAAACAACAAGTAAGGGAAATGTTAGCAAGTGTTTCCCTTACATCGTCATATCAAACAACTAATAAGTAAACCCTTACTATTACCATTACCTCTATTCATTAATTCCCTTTCCATTACAATTTTTTTTTGTCCATACCAAACACCCCCTAATAGTGATAGAACATAGGTCATTAGTCTCATTACCTTTCTTAGGCCTCAAAATCCCATCTCACAAAAATAACCCTCTTCACTCCAACACACAAAAATTCTCATAAGGCACTCAGTCTCTAGACAATTCCCATGAAAATTTTGAAAGAGAAAAAATAATCAAACAAGGTAGCGTTTAATTACAAAGCTATGTCCAAGTAAGACCCCCAAAGAAAACCAGTTTCTTTTCCATCCATCTAACTTCCAAAAAATTAAATCTTACAAGACCTAGAAACCACTATTAGAGAATTTCTGCTAAATATAACATGACAGAGAGAGGCAAATCAAGAATGAGAAATGAAATGCTAAAAATTTGAAGACCCAATCATATGAAGTAAATACAATTTACCAATCAAAACTAAGAAAACCCAATTTCTGCCAAAATTCTCAAATCCCATACAAATAAACTAGATTGCAATCCAAATATCAGTCTCTTTTAGTATTCACTTTTCAATCAAAAACAAAATTCTTCAACAAGTGATAAAAATACATTAGATTCATTATAAAACCCATATGATAAAGCCGATGATAAATTGATAATTTTCTGAATCATGTAACCGAAAACCTTAATTTTATGTCTGGAGTTCATTCAATCAGAAAAACATATGGAGAATTGCAAAAGAAAAAAGGAGTAAGAGAGAAAAATTAAATACCTGAATAGGGAAGAGGACGGGTATGGATCGTGGAAGGGAGAAGGTGTTACCGCCGTAGGAGGATTATGAGCTTTAGAGAGCTAAGACACGGCTTCCCGCTTGTAAAAGGATCTCTTGACCATTGACCATTGACCTTTGACGTTCAAAGTTTTTTTTACGTCATTTTGTTAGATTCGTCTTAATAATTTAATTTTAATTTAAGTAAATTAAATTTTTAAAATTTAAAGTAATACTTTCTCCGTTTCAAAATACTCGCTATATTTCGATTTTGTGCACTATTCATCGTTCAAGCTTATTTTACATATTACGACTAATGTGTAAGTAAAAATATAGTCAAGTGGGATCTTGTTTGAATAGTCTAATCGCATACTTTCATAATATTAAATATTTATAATTTTTAGATAAGTGTAGTTTAAGATATTAATGATCAAAATTGTGCATAGGATTGCGTAAAAAAGTGAAATGTAGTAAGTATTATGGAACGGAGGAAGTATATAACTAAAGATGTTATCCGAACCGCGTTAAATTGGGATGAGATTCGATTGTGAATGAGACTTTTATTATCATGAATATGACATAGAACATCTCATTAAAGTTACACCATAAATTATTTTTATTACTATTATCTATGATCAGTTATTAAACGGGTTGTTAGAGTTTAATTAGCCTAGGAAACCATCAACTTAGAGTTAGACTTCACTGAAATGGTAACTTGCATCACAAATTCTTGTATGAGACGGTCTCTGTTACTGTTAGGGTTTTATTTTAATGCCGCGAGTGTACGGATGTTGTAGCACAATTACGGGTTGGATCACTGGGAGGCGAGGTTAATAACTACTGTCGCTTAATTAACTACTAAGAAAACAATAGATTTTGGTTGATTCTATATCTACTATGCAAGAACAATTAAAGAAATGATCTTATCAAGATAATAAAAGGACTAGGACAAAGGAATTCTCCACTAATAGCATATGATTGTTTCGATAAGGATCGCAATTGATTCCGTTAAATTGATTCACCAATTTAACTTAATCACTTCTTTTCGGGATGGTAACCAAATTAAGTCAAATTAAATGGGTTCTCTCGATCTCAACTTTCGTATTTTGATCGATTAACGTCACAAGAAAACATATCCCTAAATCTCAACTTTCGTGATTTTGACATAGGAGAAATATCAACTTGTTTTATCATCCAAGACTAATAATAATCTCACCCCTCAACTTTTGTGATTTTGGTTTTAAGAGATATTAAAAGGCTTTAACTTGAATGATCAACTTTAACAATTTAAACAAACCAATTCAACACCATGATGAACAATCTTCATCTAGCAATCACACACATATTAGGGTTCAAATCCAGTGCCCTAGCATACAAACTACTCACTAATCATGGCTAAAGAAATTTTTAAATCTAATAAACTATCATGAATTATAAAATAAGACATAATTAAAATTTGAAAAGAATAGAAATACCTTGACAATGGAGATATGATGAAGAACACAATCAAATTCAAAGAGGAATAATGTAAATTGCAAAGGAAATCCAAGATTACAATGTCAAATTACCCAAAAGAAAGCTTAAAAACCAAATGTAGAATACAAAGGAAATCTCTAAAGTTCTGTAGAAAAGAATGAATGAAAATACTAAAGTGTAACCGCCACTTTAAATATTGGTTCCAAAAATTAGGAAGAAAACCGTCGAAATTCCTTCTGACGGAAAAGCGACGACTCGCCACATCAGGGGCGACGAGTGGCTGCTTTGGATCTGCACGGAGAGTGGAGTTCAGCGCTGGAGCGACGAGTCGTCGCTCTGGCTCTGAAACATTTTTCAATGCAGCATATGGGCGACGAGTCGTTGTTTCCTTTGTGGCGACTCGTCGCTTTACCCCTGGAGTCTTCTGGCGCACTTTATCCATCAAGCTTAAGAGTCTTAGGCTATTTCTCCAAGTCTTCATTCTCTAACAACCGCATACCCTAGCAAAAGCTTCAATTTCGCCTCATATATCATAGGAATACAAAAGTAAACACACGAGACAAAATTATAACAATTCACTACTATAAATCCTAAATCCCACTAAAACTTCATAAAAAGAGCGTAAAAATAGCACGGATAAATACAAATTATTGCACTTATCAGTCTCAGCATAAGACGCGTCTCACATATGAGATGAATAGCCCAAGTACGCAATAATTAAGAGTATAAATTATTAACATATGACTTTTTTTGTTTTGAGATCGTCTTATCAAGAAACAGTCTTTTACAAAAGTAGTTCAAATTGCATGATTGTGTTAAACAAGGACACTTGGGAACTCATTAACCTAAGTATTCCGATCCATGAGCTTACACTTGGGTTAGAAGACAAATTTCAGTGTGGTTCAGATTCCAACACCTAGAGGCTCATTTAGCCAGGTGCCCTAAATATTTCATCAACTTAGACCTTTGCATAAAAGCCCAACAGCATGGTTGCATCAGACTTCAGAAACTTGAGGACTTTTACCATGATGAGCCCAATTGTTTCATCAATCTAGACTTGGCACAAAAGCCAAGTTGCATGGTTCTATCAAACTCAATTAACTTGGTTTTAGTTTGGAGTGCATATGCTGGGATTTAGTCTGGTGTGACTAGGGCCGGCAAAAGTTGATATGACCTGCTAATCCGACTTGAACCTAATCCGAAATAAGTGGTTTGAGACTTTTGAACCTAACATGATTTGTTTTATTAAATGGGTCAGATTCAGGTCAAAATTTTAAACCTGAAAAATACCTGTATAACTCATTTAATTATATGTGTTAATTTCGAGTTAAATCAATCAATATGTATACGCTAAACTTAGTTCATTTAATATTTTCTTATTTTTCATTATAAATACAAAATAAACAACAAAAAAACATAAAGTTAAAATTAAAGCATAAAAAATTAGATTTAATCAACGTTAAAACCTTAAAACGAAAACAAAAAAAATTATAAACGGGTTAAGTGGATTAAAATCAAGTCAACCTGATCTTATTGCAGGTCGGGTCAAGGTTGTGATTTTTGACCCAATTAATTAAATGAGTTGGGTCAAGGATTTTCTGACCTGTTTATATATGACCCGAACCCGACCCAACCTAATCTGTTTGACAGGCCTAGGTGTGACACTAAAATTAGATCAAATCAAAATTTTGATCTGAAAAAAATTTCAAATCGGACTAGACCGTTTAATTAGCAAACCATGGCTCTGGTTTGTTATATAGATTTTTAACTTTCCTTTTCTAAATTAATATTACCTATGTTTTGAATATATAAATTTGTAATTATTTGATTGAATCAACGTATTTCAAGTATATATCACCATAAAAAAAATACATCGAAAAAATACCTAAAAACCGACCTATTTTTAAAATATAGTTTTCGGTCATAGTCAAATTTATCCTGTGGTTTGGTCTAAACATAAAAAATCAAAACAAATTCAAAAGTCAAAATAGACTAGCATGTTTAGTCTATAGATCATACCGAATACTATAACTAAGATTTGGTCCGATTTAATTTGTGTTAAGACGTAATTGTATTCAGCCTTAGGTTAATTAGTACCAAGTCAATTAGTATTGTACTTATTTATTGTTGTTACGTTGATTAGATTAGAATATCCATACAAGGTAATAGAGGGCAAGGAAATTAATCATTTATGTAGGTTAGACTGTTAGAGTCGATTCTTTATCAATATTAAAAGAAATCTTTCAATCACTAGATTAGTTAAATCTCAAGATCTGAATTCTCAAATCAACATAAACTTAGTTGAAAATAAAATTATATGACTATATAAGCTCGGTGGACTAATAAAATGTAAATTTAATAAAATAAAAAAATTAAAATTGAACCAATTTAAGTGGTACAAACAATTACTTAGCAACTTTTCAATGATAAAATTCAATATATTAATCTAAATTAAAAAGAAAGAGTTCAACATACTAAGAACTAAAACACCTAAGATAAACTACGATAACGAAAGAGCACATTAAAAAAAATAAGTCCATTTTGTATGAGATGATCTTTCAATGAGATGATCTCAAAGCAAGAAATTCATAAGCCAAAGGTTTCTATTATTAGACTATTTAACATTTAACTAAGGATGAGGTAATGTCTCACAGTGAGACAGTTTCACACCTAAATTTTGTAAAATAAAAAACACAAATGAAGGAATTTAAGAGTAACCAAAAAGCACAGCCCATTCCCCATGATCCGTGTCATTCCAAATGTAAGCAAGACTAACCGTAGATTTATCGTTCATCCAACGGAAACCATTTTTTAACTTTACGAAGGTCACGATCCGTGCGCTCTCTTATCAACCAATCGGATAACTTCTTGTTAGTCAATATATACCGCTTAAATTCTTTTCAATTTCTAAGTATTATCCATCTCATTTCTACCTTCGTACATTTTGCTAAATTTGTTCTTTCTCTAGAAATCTCTATTTTTCTCATTGGAGTAGAAGATATGGCCGTCGCTCAAGCAACCAAGTCTGTGAAGAAAGCCACTGGTGCGAAGAAATCCGCTGCTAAAACATCTCCATCTCATCCTCGTTACATTGAGGTAATTTTACATCATCTTTTTTCGATTTTTACGGTTTTTTGATTTGATTGAGTCGTAAAGATAGATGTTTTGATTTTTACGTTATGATTCAATGATGATACTGATGGATTTCTTTTTGTTTTGTAGATGATTACAGAGGCTTTGGTCTCGTTGAAGGAGAGAACAGGATCAAGTTCTTATGCAATTGCGAAACACATCGAAGAACAGCAGAAAGTTAAAGATCTTCCGTCAAACTTCAAGAAAATTCTCTACAACCAACTAAAAAGGTTTGTGGAATCTGGCAAACTAGTAAAAGTGAAGAATTCGTTCAAACTACCTCCTGGAGCATCTAAAAAGTCACCTGCAGCCGTTGAGAAGCCAAAACCTAAAACTAAGCAAGCCGCTGTGAAGCCGACGTCTAAGCCAACAAAGAAGGCTGCTACTACAACTGCAGCCAAGCCGAAAAAGCCAAAGGTCGCCGTGAAGGCTACTAAATCTAAATCTCCAGCCAAGAAGGTAGCGCAAGTAAAAGCTAAGAAGCCGAAGAGCATCAAGTCCCCAATGAAGAAAGCAACGGCTGTGAAGAAGACTGTGCCGATGAAGAAAACTAAGAAGAAAAACTAAGGAAATTTGGATTTCAATCGTTTGAAAATTAGGGTTTTTGGTTTGTAAATTTGTTTATAGCTCCCTATTAGGGCTTCGATTTAGAGAAGATTACGAATGATGATAACTCTGATTAGTAGTAGCAACAATATTTATTTTAGATGTTTTATTTTTAAATTATGTTTTTGTTTGGATACTCTTGACTTATTTAAGTCGATATGCAATGAAATTTTAGTTTACTGATTTGAGTTTTCAAAATTTGATGCTTTTAGGTTTTTCGTTTGATAATATTCTTGGAATTTAAATAAGTGGGCTTATAAATGATAAATTAAAAAAAATTAAATGAGATCTAAAATTTATATGTAGAGACAAAGAGATGAGAATTATATGACAAGTTGTTAAAAGTAGCATATGAAAATTCAAATCAATCTTATTCTGTTGGGACAAATTTAGGAATCCAATTGTATGACTGAGAATTACAACAAATTCTGTACTCCAAGTGAACCATTAGGGTGGGCCATAGCCCACAGGAATGATGGGCAAGTGATTACTCTAAGAAGCAGCAACAACAGCTTCAGATTTAAGGATGGTAGCTTTAAGATCCATTTGAATGTTGGGCCTTAAAGGGGATAAGACCATCTCTTTCCAAACCGAGCCCGAATTATAAAGTAGAGTATGGTCATTGTGAAGTTGGTAAATGGACTCAGCTTCTTCATTGAGGTCACCCAATATGTTTAGGCATTCAATTTCTTCAACATCTACTAGTAACCTGCTGTTTCCATCCTTCCATCCTATCAACTGCAAATTGTACAAGGGATTGAGATTAAGGTCTATTCGGTAATTGGATGTTGGTCGTTTTAAAGACCGAAAATACACAAATTTTTGTAAGAGGCAGTCTCTTTAAGAGACCATTTCTAATTGGACCGATCCATTATATATTTTTTTTAAATATTGTTTGTAAATACTCTTTCCGTCCCTATGAATTTGCACCATTTTCTATTTTCGTCCGTCCCACTTAAATTGCAGCATTTCTATTTTTGGACTATGGCCCACCACTTTCTTTTAATCTCATCCATATATTTTAACTCTCTTTTAATTTCATCCACACAATTCATTCTCTCTCTTCATTTATTACCACTTTCTTAATTCCTACCATTTTTCTCTTTGCTAATATCTCATAGGGATGGAGGGAGTAGGCATTAGTATGAATGTAAGTAGACATTAAGATATTGAAAGTAGACATTATGAAAGTATTAAGAATAATGTGAATAAACATTAAGAATACGATAAGTAAGCTTTAATCTTTAATTGGTAGGACTTGAAATACTTCATTCAATAGACTGGCCGCTGAAAATATATGTTGATGTTAACTATTTGACAATTGCTTGTTAGATCAAAAGCCAAAAACTAATAAAAGACCACTCATAATAGTGTTTTGGTTGACTTAAAACATGAAATAAAAATTGATTGACGTTATCATTGTGTGTAGAAAATCAAGCAATTAATGGAAAAACTCTCCATCGCAATGAAATAATTACCATATTTTTCTAAAACAATCTACATAAAAGTGAAAAATAAATAAATAAACGGAGAAATACATTCTTTACCTTACAACTCACACATACTTCATTACCTCAACACTAACAAGTGAATTTCACCTAGCATTAGGTTTGGAGGAGGTCGGATGTACGCAACCTTATCCTTGTTAAAGATAAACTAGTAAAAAGATTATTTTCGATTGAACGTTCGTGACAAACATCATGTGAAACTTTACGTAAATAAAAATGGACATTATTAACGATCTATTTTACTTTAGTCCAAAATTACTTCACAACTGTTTATAGAAAATCCTATGAATTAATGGAAAAAGAGCAAAAAAAGAAGGAATGATATGGAATAATACCTGAGGAGGACCACCGATGGCGTTGGTGCAATAAAGTCTGGCATTGTCAACAAGTTGACAGTAATTTCGAAAAGAACCTGCAAATCTCTTGTGAGATCTTAGCTGCGAATTCACTCTCACTGCCCTTTTTATCATTATTGCTCTCCTGTTCATTTTCCAAATTTATCATTTAACTTGTTAGATGTTAGTCAGTCAATAAGATTCTTGGAATCGTACATTGAATTGTATCGTCATATTTCAAAAAATCGGTGTAGAATACATGTACCAATAGATCAATTTCAAATTTTCAATAGTTGTTCACACGAGTGCTCATAGATTTTGGAGTGTTAGGTTCATGGGCTATGGCAGCCTTAGCTTTTGACTTATGGGTTGTTGGCTAGTCAAACAATAAAAAAATTGTTTTGTAAATGTCTTTTAAGCCAAAATAAAAAAGTTACTCCAATTAGCATTTTCGGTTAGCTTTGACAATTGGTTTATTTACCCCCTTTTTCTCTAAAAAAACAACCAACAACCGATGCTTAAATTTACCAAATATCTCCATAAAAAATGGCTTTTTCGGCTCGCTTAAAAGCCAACAAAATAGCCAACATTTACAACTAGTCAAATAAGTTAACAACCAACAACCAATTATCAAACACCCCTTTCAGAGTAATACTCTTGCTAATACCCATTTTTAGGGATTTCTAACTGGTCAAACAAGCGGCCAACAACAAATTTGCCAAACACTCCTTTATGTCTTGAGCTATAGCGAAAAATGTAAGAAGCCTGTTTAATGGTCGGATAGAGTAGGGAGTAAATAATACCTGATACCTCTAACAACAGCAAGATAAGCATCACAGACAACACCAACAAGCTCAATCCTGTAAGGTTTCCTGTCCTTATCTTGTTTGGCATCATTTTCACCTTCATTTTTCTCCCAATATGTCTCAGTAACTTTTCCATCTGCTGCTAACTGATAGCCAGCTCCCATCCGGTATCGACATTTGTGAACATTCCGAGCCATGTTTATGGTTTGCTCCACAAATGGAACCCATGATAATGTTCCATCCATTATCACATCTCTTCCTTCATTTAAGGCTGTCACCAACAACGATGATGCTGCATCTGTTGAACTTTTATGCACCTGTTTCGAGGGGAGCGCGGTTATTTATAGAGAGCGTTTGGTTTGACGGAAAATATTTTATAAAGGTAAGAGCAGAATTATACCAATTCAGCAGTTGGAAGCATATCCCCATGATGACCCCTTGAACTAAGAGCATTATATATAACATCTGTCTCCTTGAATGCATCTGCTTCCACCACCACTGCGTTTGCTTCTGCCGCCGACCAAAATGGCCTGCACCAATACAGGGTTGTTTCGTAAATTTTGGGCCTCCTAAATTCAATTCAGCTAGTCTTTTGAGGGACCTTCTCTTTGTGAAACGCATCTCAAACCCAACCTATTTAAGATTAATGCATACTTACCGTATTCTTAATGCCTACTTACATTATCCTTAATGCTTACTTACTGTATCCTTGATGCTTAGTTTCAATATTTTAAATATCTACTTACATCATTCTTAACGCATACTTAAGAAATTTTAAAAATATATAATGGGCCGGTCCAATTAGAGATGGTTCTCACAAGAATTTGTGTATTCTACTTTTTAGACCCTTTCAAGCAATTTATGTGCCGTAGGCAAACTGAAATTTTTTTAACTTTAACGTGTGTTCGAAAAAATGACAGAGATAGACTTGTATATTAGAGTAATTATCATTATAAATGTAAACGTGTCGTATATTTCGTAATTACAAAAAGACCTAATTACTACAATTTTTTAATTGTTTACTTCATTATTAAGAATTTTTATGTTAGAGTTCTTTCTAATTCTGAAATCTAAATAAATGCGTAGTTGAGTCAGAAACGACCTTGTTTACAATATAATTATGTTTAACTCTTTACTAATTATGTTTAACTCTTTACTAATTAGTTATTCTCGTGTAAAATAATATACATGTGTTCGTGATAATTAAACTAATAAATAAAGTATAAAAATGGATTTTTAGGGCCTATATATAGAGGATGAAATTACTCTTTTAGGATTTCTTTGAGGACAGTGCTCTTGCCAGCACCCATTCCGCCACCCATGAGAAGAAGAACAGGAGATCTCTTGTGGTGAGCCACCGGCACCATAACCTCCGTGCATTTGGCTTCATCGGCGCCGCTAGTAGACGGTGTTAAACCAATAGCCTTCATCTCTTCCACTAAGGTATTGAACACTCTTGTTACCTTTAAATTGTTAACCGCCCTCTCAAATCTCTGTTTCCTGTTTTATCATAGCTTAATTGATTACAAAAAAATTGATTACAACTTTTATGTAATTTTATATTTTAAAAAAATTTGTAAATTATACTCTCAACCATTGGTTATTGACTTAAAATACCCCAAAATACCCAAAAAAACAGTTGGTTGATAATAATGTATAAAGTGTTTGGTATCTCAATATTTGAATTTTGAAGTATACAGAATCCAGTAATAATTTGCGATATTATAGGTAAATGAGCAATAGTTACGAGCATTATTTACATTGAGACAAAATATTATAAAAAGTAAATATTAATAATCTTTGCATTGAGACGAATCAAACAAGATCTCACTTGACTATGTTTTAATCTATAGATTAAATATAAAATACAAATTAAGAGCAGTGAACAGTGTCAAAAAATAAATGTTTTATTCTCTATGAATAGGAGGTAGTATAGTCTAAAAAGTTTATTTCCAAATTTCAAAAAATATCGATCTAAATTCATGTGTTCAACATTCTTGCTATTCGCCTATTCCATGTCTAAAAATGTACTCAGTATATTTTTTAATGCAACTCCAGACATTCTTTTATATGTGAATGTGAGTAATACCGTTTTTTTTTTTTTTTTGAAGATGAGTAATACCGTTTTAGTCATTCGAAGTGGTATTACTGAAAAATAAAATAAAATTTAATAACCTACTTAAAAAATAATCTTAGAATTTTAAATAATCTCTCAACTATAATGTTTTAAAAGTTTAATACTACTCTTTTCGTTCTTTAAAAAAGTTTTAAGTTTCTATTTAGGGTATTTTATTTGTAATTCTCATAAGAATTTTTCCATTTATATTACAAATTTTGATAAAAATAACTTAGCTCATTATCATATCATATTAATATTTTAGTAATTTTTATGGTCTACAGTCCACACATATCTTTCCATTTATTTTAATATTTTAATATTCTTTATGTTTACTATTTGTTTTTCACTAACATTTTAAAAAAAAATTTCCACTAAATTTCTAATATTTTTAAAATTTTTGTGGTCCTCACTTTTCCTTAATCAAATTTAATATTTAATAAAATAATATCTTCACTATCTAAAATATTCTATTTTTTTAATTTTAGTGAACATTTATTATAGGAACTTTATTAAGAAACGAAAGAAGTATATAAAGAGTATATGACTCTTACTATGTTTACATAAAAGAATAATATAGACAATAAGACTGTATATAAAAAAGAATCTAGTAACTTTATTGTAATTTAATATTGTAATTGATTTGGATATATATATATATATATATATATATATATATATATATATATATATATATATATATATATATATATATAATATATGATATGTATATGTATATATGATATATATATATATATATATATATATATATATATATATATATAAAAAGAGTTAATTAATTTTTATTACAATTTGAAAGCCTGTTTATAATATTCTCTATTCAAATATAGTGAGAATCTCTAATATTCCTACAAAATCTTCACATTCATTTGGGAGCTACCCTATAACTATAAGGCCATAACCCTTGGAACAGGGTGCAATTTCCAACCTGTTTCGCCGTAAGTAATCCTTTGATTGGTCAAATTAAATATATTAACCATCCTGTATGGAATTGAAGTCAATAAGTCAAGATATTCTAATGCTCCCAATTATTTTGTTGTTTTCCAACAGATAAGCTCACCAAGACACCAACTCTTTTGTAGAAGTACTATATTTTCTATTTTAATGATTAATCATTGTATTGACCACTTCCCACTTATAAAATTTTTGCGTTCTTGGAATTCCGTGATTTGAAATATCTTGATTGTTATAATTCCTAATCTATTTATTATTCTTTTTTTATAAGTTTTAGAACAAATTTTAAACATTAATATATTTGAATACACATAATAAAAAATTATAAAAAATACATACAAAAGTATATATTAAAACAAATCTAACGAGATCTCATGTGGACATACTTTAACTTTTATATATGTGTCAAAAACATCAATCAAATTTCCCTCCCTTTAAGGTGGAATATTTCAAATTAAAATAACATTAGATAACGAAAGGAGCTAGTATAAACAAACATTGAGACTATAATTAGCAAAAAAAATATTCTAATGTATATATTTTATAATCATGACGACATTATAAAAAGGAGGGAATAGATAAAAAAAAGTTTAAAAAATGACAAACCTTGTAGCTGTAAACACATAATCTTTTAATTTTAGTTTCTTCTCAGGATCATCATTGCACAGCACCTTCAATTTACAGATTGACAAATCAAATTTTCTATTAAAAAAATACAATTTTTTTATAAAAAAAATAAAAAGATGAAAATATAGTTACTTACATAATTGATCATAGTATCCGTTTGGCTCCAATGAAAACAAAAATAGCTAAGAATGCAACGTTCAAATTCCTCAATTAGTTTAACATACAGATTGTCAGCTTCTGGCTCATTAGACAAATATTCATATATAGATGATTCACATCCTTCACTTTTCTTCAAGTAATTATTTACCAAATTGCATAGTTTGGGACACTTGTTCAGATCTTCAAACCCAATTTGTCTGGCTATAATAAAACGATAATAATAACAATGTCAAAGTCTTATTTATAATTCTAAATTATACTACATAAGATAAGATTGTCAATATATACCTAAATTATTTAGAGTAGACTGGAAAAATGAGAGTGTTAGTAAAATTAAACCTAAAATATCTCTAAATACGCATTATAAAAAATTTTAAAAAATGCATGATGAAAAATATACATTAAGATGAATTTATCGAGATTTCACATGGATATATTTTATCTTCAATATCTGTCCCTCAAAAACCTTATTTTAAATTTCTCTTTCTTAAAAGTAGAATATTCTAAATACGAAGAATATTAGAGAATAGAGGAAATATAATAATAACAAACGTCAAAGCCTTAGTTATAATTCTTGATCATATAAGGTTGCCAATATATACCAAATTAAAATGACTGTGTTTTTCTAGATTGTACGTAGATCGAAAAGGAGGAGTTATAATGAGAATCAAACTTATAATCTTATTCGAAATTAGTATTAATTGCTTCAATTGTGACAAAACTTGAATCTCATTTACAAGTATATTTTAGGTAAGGCATATCTTTAAATATTTTTGATTGTGTTGTTCTAATCATCATCATGTTTTTCTAGATTATAGAGTAGACTAAAGAAAGCGGAGATTATATTTTTCGTAGGGCATATTTTTAAATAATTTTGATTGTGAATTGTTCTAAACTTCTAATCATCAACAAAAGAATTAATTTGATTGGTAGGTATTAGGTCATACTTTTGAGTGATAGAAATTTATTTTTTTATTTAGGAGTATTATTTTATTTAGGTGTATTATTTCATTTATAAGTTCATACTGATTGACCATTGTTATTGCGTGACAAATTTGGATAAAATTAATTAATTCTGATCCCATTAAAAAATATGAGGGTATGACATGTCAACATTGCTAGAATTATTTTATTATTTTTATTAAATACTTATTTAAAGTTGATGTTTACATTTAGTGTTAATTAATATGGATGACTAAGAAATAAGAATAACAGGTATATATCTATAACTATTACTAAAACAAAACACTGATGATGTCATCACTTTTTAAAATTGCTTACGTGTTATTTTCTCAATGAAAATTTTCCCTTTAAAACTCAATGATGATGTCATTGGCATTTATTACTAATGTTCATATCTTTTGACTTTTTTATTTTCTAATTATGACTATAATATTATCAATATTTATTGATTTTTTGCTTTTTAGATCATATTATTCAATATATTAGAAAATCATATATTTTATTTTATTTTCTTTTAATTATTTATAAAATCTTTATAATGTTATTCATTAAATGAGTATAAGATGTTTTAAGCCATCAATTTTTAATTTTTTTGTTTACAAAAAATATATTATAAATTTAATAATACCGTGCATCGCACGGACATTATCTAGTATGATAATAATATAAAGTACAACTAGTCTCATGAGAGACCGTCTTTCTGAGAGATGTGCTCAGTCCATCAAAGCTTACTTTGTACTCTTACTTCACATTTTTTTTATGAACCAACCCAATAAGAGATGATTCAAAAAGACCGTCTCTCACAATAATTTGTGTATAAAGTAATATTTAATTTCCATGGATTTCTTGATAATTTGGGTCCTTATCTCTCAATGCATGTCTTTCTCGATTACTTTTGATAAGAATATTGTTTGACATTTTTCATGGCTTCTTAATCCCTGATTATATGTAATTTCTATCAACAGTATTATAAGTAGTAAAAGTGGGGACTGGGGTATATTGGTCATTACTTGTGTGAACATGAGGTATTTAGGTAAAAAATTATTGACAAAAAAGAAAATGGGACAACTGAAGTGAATTGACCATAAAAGAAAATGGGACAACTGAAATAAATTGGAGGGATTATATAATATTTGAGAAAATAAACGTTACCGTAAAAGAAGTATTAATAAAGCACAAATTCTTGTGAGAGACGGACTCTTTGAGAAACTATTTCTAATTGGATAGGCCCATAAAAGAACATGTAGAGAAAGAGTAAAAATAAGATTTAATGGGTTGGACTTGACGGACGTCTCTCTGAGAGACAATCTCTCAAGAAACCTGGCTGTTAATAAAGTTTACTTGAACTACAACAAACAGAGTAAAATTAAAATTTAAAATTGGTGCTCTAATCGTTTTAGTCTTGGATCATGTCAATGTTGTACACATTATCCGACTCGTTGTAAACCCGACCTATTATACAAATCAAAATTAATATTAAATTTATTCTTAAATCTTAACTTATTTCTATTTTTATTTGAACTCAATTTAAACTTATATTACGACTAAAAAATTCATTTCAATACTAATGAAACCTTCTAAATATAAAAATGCTTAAATTCTTGGCTTTTTTGACGTGCTAATTAAACTCTTTTAGCCACCCTCTATGAAAGTTATGGTAAAAATTACTCTTAATTACTTGTCGTCTGTTTTCAAATGTTCTTCCTATTTTGAATAATATTATCTCAAGGAGAGAGAAATTGATTAATGTTTTTGACACAGATTAAGAACATAAAATATATCCATGTGAGATCTTATTAAATTCGTCTTAATGTATACTTTTTTAATATGTATTTTTTATAATTTTTTATTTTGTATATTTAGAGATATTGTTGTTTAAAAATTTGTCAACTGCATAAAAAATAAAGTGTAATAAGAATAAAAGGAGACCGAGGGAGTATTAGTTAGTGAGACTAAAATATTAATACTAATTAGAGAAAACACGAGATAAAAAAAATCAAAAATCAATTAAAATTTTGACTTCAAATAAGTTTTGAGCTGGTTTTAAAGTTGTTTACAAAATACTTAGCATTTATTTATTACGCTAATTGACAAAGCTGGGTTGAGGTTGCAAACACCCCGTTCTCTCCGGCTCTTGGCTTATTTGGTTATTCCATCCAAATATCTTAGTTTCTTGCGATTTTAATCCTGTTTTTCACCTATACTATCCCAGTATCCCAAACAAATATCATTCACCGCAACTAATGACTATATAATTTATCTCCATTGAACAAATTAATCAGCCATTAATGGATGCACGCATAAAATTTTCTCAACATTAAATATCTGTACAAACAATATTTTATATCTCCATTGAAAGAACACGAAACGTATAAAAAAAATCTTGAAAAATTATCGACGTTCACGATAAACCTTACATCTTGAGAAAGAACTATGAACATATATACCAGTAAAATCATGAAAATAAATCAAAGAAAATCGAAGATTACTCACATTATCACATAATACGACGCGAAAAAGAAACGATAAATAAATAAATAAAGAAAGAAAGAAGAATTACCAACATAATGGGAGAATCTCTCAAATCGTCCAACTCGGCCTGACTCAGTTTTCTGAAGAAATGGAATCAGTTTTTCATCCATTAGTATATTCCTCAAAACTTTCTGAAGACTAAAGAGATTAATTCTTCGAATGTGGAAATGAAATAAAGTGGTGATCGACTGAGTTTAACCACAAAATTTGTATACCAGAAAAAGCTTGAATGAGAAGATTAATGGATGGTGATTTGAGGAAGAAAAGGAAGAGATTTGAATAAAGGTGTAAAGCGAGTGAGATGGTTATATAACAGTACTGTTTCTGGGTTTTATTGTGTAAGAAGGCGGGGAGAGCATTACTTACACACCTATAGCGTTAGATGGTTTCCCAACTAACTCACTACTCCTATAACCTAATACTATCATTCATTACATTTTACTCCTATCCCAAAAAAATTGACCTTACATTTGATTTTTTATTTGTTTAAGAATAATTTGTCAATTACTTCCTTCGTTCTGATTTACTTGCCACTATTGTATGGGTACAAAGAGTAAGAAGTTACTGTGCAATGATGAGCAGTATGTGAAAAGTTGCTTTTTTGGAGTTTTTTAATATTATTTGTTGAAAAATGAAAAGGAAAAATATGAGTAATTAGATACAAAGTAGGATAAAAATAGGAGTATTTATAACTTTAAATGATTGGTTTTTTACTAAAAAGAGAAATGTAGCAAGTAATATGAAATTTCCCAAAATGGAAAATGTAGCGAGTATTATGGAACGAAGGAAGTACAATCTTAGAATTTAGCATTTTTGGAGTTACAGTCTTAATATTTATTTTTTGTGAATTATAGTCACCGAAGTATCAAAGTTTACAGGTTCAAGCCAAAAACATAGATTTTTTTACCACTTAACTAGAAATTCCGACCACCAAAATGGTTTTGGCCAGAACCTGCAAATTTTGATAATTTGGTGGCCGTAATTCGCAAATATAAATATTGCGGCGGTAATTCTTAAAAGTGCTAAACTTTAAGGCTGTAATTTGCAAATTATTCTTTGTTTAATTAAATTTCTCACATTTTTTAGCTTATCTACACATTATATAATAACTTATCATTTCAATATATCTATTGATTTTTCCACATTTATATGAAGACTATGGAGTATATTTTTTTCTAATTTAAATCTCTTTCTTGATTTTGGGACTATTCTATGAATGAGATTTAGCGAGATAATTAATAAGGTGTTTGGGAAATATTTTTGGATAATTTTTTTTTGTTGAGTTAATATTTTTGGATAATTTAATGATAGTGTGTTGGTAAATTAGCTGGTTAAAATCAATTTTTGTTATGAATTGATTAATTTATAACAAGTTATCCACATCAACGTCTTAAATATAAAGTGGTAAAATCAGTGGGTCAAATCATCTATTAGACATATTAAATTTGACACTTTGCAGACTTTGTTGTGAGATTAGAGGTGTAAATTCGGTTACTCGGTCGAGTTTTGGGTCGGATTTCATCGGGTTCGGATATTCTCGGATTCATGTTTTTTTCGAGTACTTTAACGTTTTAGTTCGGGTCGATTCGGTTACGGGTCTAATCGAGTACGGGTCTATATCGGGTCAATACCACACTGGGTCGGTTCCGGTTTCGGTTCAGGTCAAATCGAGTTCGGTTTGTACCAGGTTCTGTTAATACAGTTCGGATCCAGATCGATTATACTGCAGGTCGAATCGAGTTCGGTTGCACTATGGGTCGGGTCATTTTTTGTTTTAGGTTAATGTCAAGTCGGGTTATATTGGGTTCGGGTTGACCTCGAATCGATTATATCATTTTTTAGTATTCAATTCGCTCGGGTCGGTTAAAGTCCAATTCAATTGAGTTTTATGTCGAATGAACTTTATGTTTTTATGCAATTTATTCAAGTTGAAATAATTTGTGATTGGAGCATCACGAGTTGTAGTTGTTTAATTACGTTGTCGGTTACTAGACAAATTTGGTTCAACTAAAGATATAGTCAATAAGATTTGATTGCAGGCTTACATTTATTGTTTAATTTTAGCTAAAATAAACTTGATTCAATTCAATCAAACTTAAGTTGAATTAAACTTGATACAGCTGAATCAAACTATATTTTAGACAAACAACACTTGATTTAGATATTTTTAGCTAACTAATTCGATTTAGCTGAATCAAACAATTTTTTTTGTTAAACTAAACTTGACTCAGCTAAATCAAACTTGTTTTTATCTAAACTAAATTAAGTTGAATCAAACTTATTTTGAGCTAAACTATACTTGATGTGGTTGAATCAAATTACTTTTAGATTAAAAGTTGAGTTAGTTGAATCAAACTCAATTTTAGCTGAACAAATTTAATTTAGCTGAATCAAAAATTTATTTCTCCGAAATAAACATGATTGAACTAAATAATTTTTAACTAGATAAAGCTGAATCAAATGCTAAACCAAACTAGATTCAGTCGAATCAAACTTACTTTATCTAAACTAAACTTTGATTCAGCCGAATCAAACATTTATTTTTGCTAAACTAAACTTAATTCAACTAAATAAAACTTATTTTTACCTGATGTAAACTTAATTCAACTGAATCAAACTTATGTTTAGCTAAACAACACTTGATGTTATTGACCCAATATCCCACGTTTCCCATTATCCCTACCTTTCTTCTCAAAATTGAGAAACCATGTAACACCCCGTGAATTCTTAATGAATTAATATTCGAGATTTAAATCACATGATAATCAAGTTCGAGTGAATTAATAATTGTCGCGTAACGAGCTATCGTTATTTATCTGATTTAATATTTTTTTTATGAGTATTAAAATTAAAATTAAGCAATTAATTTTACTTGGAGTAATTAATTATAAAAAAAAATAAAAAAATAAAAAAAAAATAAAAGGCCATTAAAGTGGCCGGCCATACTAGGGGATTTTTGAGGAGTTTTGTAACTCCCTTCTTAAGGGTGGTTCATTGCAATTTATGGTAGGAGTTAAGGTAGATTAAAGGTCTTGGAATTATTTTTTTAAAATGGTGATGCTCTTCATTTGCCTTTGTGCTCATAAGAAGATCAAACAAAAAAAAAAAAAAAAATTCTTCTTTTCCTCCTATTCCCATTCGGCTATATTAGAAAAAAAAAAGGGAGATTTTGTCTTCATTCAATCTTTTTAATTCAAAGGGTAGGTAAAAATTCAATTGATAATATGAGATTTTTATTTTCTTTGAAGAAATTATGCATTCTTTATAAAATATGGTGATATCCTATGACTTTTTAGGAGGATTGAGTATTTTTATGTAATTTTATTTATATAATTCTTTAACAAAATTAATTTGTTAAAAGGGTTAATACAAATTGTGTTAAGTTTCTCATTTGATTTATATTCTTTAACAAACAAAAATTTTGTTATGAGAATAGAAACTTTTAATATTTAAATTTATTTTATGGGCTTAAAAATCTCTAGCAAAATTTCAATTTGTTAGGAGGTGTTTAGTTGTGTGAATTAAAGGAAATAAACATTCATGTTTTATAATTTTTTTTGGTGTATAAATTCCTTAGCAAAAATTTGATTTGTTTAAGGGATTGAATTTATTATATATGTGATTAAAATCACATGGGCGTTTGACTTATGATTTCTACAAAAAAAATAAAAAATAAAATAAATAATATGCAATAGATCGATTTAGGCAATGATCAAGTATTAAATTCTATTATTTGAATCGCTTATTTTAATATGTGTTTGAATGGTTTCGGGTTCGATGATGGATGAATTTACGCGTGAAATAGTAATTATTTTTGTGGTTGAAATTATTAATAGATTGTGTATTAAGAAATTAAATTTACGTTGTTCTACGATTCGGTTTTTGGTATTTTCTTAGTTATGAATTGTTAGGTGGATCTTTCCTTTCATATGAAAGAAATAAGCGAAATCCGATGTTATGTTACATGGCACGAATTTCCGGGCAGCCATAGCTGTCCCGGAAGTGACGCCCCACATTCCTTTAAGTAGGATATGTTTTTCGTGATGTTTTGATTAATCGGTATATATTAAAAAGTTGTTTAAACGCTTAAAATAATTAAAATTAGTAAACGAATTTTAGAAATTCTGAAAATTGGTGTCCAAGGTAATTAATGCGTTCCGGACGCAGTGGTGAAGTCGGATTTTTCATTTGGTTTTTCTAAACTGTCCGAATTGACAGTTTGAGTTTCTGGTTAAAATGGAATTTTTGAGTTATTTGTAATTTGATGAAATCAATTAAAATTATTAAATTTTATTGATATATTAGTGGTATGGAATGAGCTAGAGGTGAAAACACGCTCTAATACGTGTTCGTTTTGTGTGTTTGTTTGTTTAGGACCTCGATTCATAAGAGGGTGAAATTCCTGTAGCGTTTGAATTATCGATATTTGCTGTTGCTTAAAGGTACACGCTTAGACCATACTTTATATGTGGTTGTGCAAGTAATATTGTTTCATTCTTGATTATTGCATTGTGACTCACATAAGAATTAGACACCTCAAATAATTTGAAAGAAGCTAAACTTGGAAATTGAGGATGGATGTGTTGGGTAACCCAATGGGTTAAATTTTGGAATGGATTATATAAATTTTGTTCCCATGGCAGTTTTGGATCATTACGGTCACCATGGGGGTATGCATACTTTAACCTTTGACGACCCGAATAGGACGGGCAACGTCTTAGGTCGGTGGTTGCCTTGGGATTAGCTCTCCTAAGTGTATTCCTCCAAATGAATTGGATTATTACTTGGACGACCCGAATAGGACGGGAAACGTTTCAAGTTGGGGATTTTGAATAAATATATTAGAGCCTTTGCATGCTAGGATGAACGTGTTGCTTGTCTTCCACTTGTTGATACTTTGTATGTTGTCTCTGACGTGTATTGGATTGTTCTTTTGAATTTGCTCCCGTTGTCAACCGACGACTAGCAGGTTGATTGCAGGTGGGAATTGGAGTGAGGTTGAAGTTAGGATCACGTCACCCAAGACCGCATTTATGTAATAATAAATATAATAGAAATAATTTACTCTTGTGTAATGGATTTTAGACTAGTTCGTTTTGTCGTTTTGTTGGTAGAGGCCGCTGGGTTCTCAAGTTGTATTATGAACTTTACAAACCTGTCACTATCATATGTTTTATTTTTCGCCTAGTTATGTTTCCTCATCGTTGGAACGTTAACGATCTTGGATGGGAATTTTCCCTCTAAGTGTCCAGTTGAGACCCGGATTCATATTTTCATATGATTATCCGGCTCACGCGAACCGGACCGTTACAAACCACTTTCCCAGAACTCAACTACTCAAAATGGTTTGCAAGCAAATATTCAATTTTCTCCCGCAAAAATACTCACAAAGTCACAAAGCATTAATTCCATTCTCACTTGTCGAGTGCCTATCGGGTTAAAGGCGGGTTCGATTTGTAACAAGTTCGGGGCAATTCAAGTTTGATTAGCCACATTGTCGGGTTAATCTCGAGTGTTGATTATGAGTCATTTTGGGTGGGATTATGTCGAGTACCTATCGGGTTAAAGACGGGTTTGAGTTGTAACAGGTCGGGTGCAAATCGAGTTCGGTTAACCACATTGTCGGGTCAATCTCGGGTGTGGGTTGTCCTCGGGTCGGGTACCAGTCGATTATTGGTCTAGAATAATCGGGTACATGTCAGGTTACGGGTTAATATCGGGTCGAGTTTCGATCGGTTACCGGTCACTGCACCTCGGGTCAACCAACGGGTCGGATACAGGTCGATTTCGAGCGGTATTACAAGTCGGGTCAATTTTTTACAACCCTGTGTGAGATAGAATATTTAGGAGGAAGAGAAAGTCTTCTTTGGGCTTTGATTCACACTATTTTAATGTGTACCAACTTGAAAAATATATGAAATTAGTAAGAATTTTTGCTTAACAAATACGATCAATTACAATTATTAGAAAACACTTGTCATTATTAAATCCGCGTACTCTAAAATAATGAAATCAATTTTAGATCCATTGGATGAATTAACTAGTTAAAATGTTTTTATTGCTTTATTTTCATTGCAGTTAAATACTTCACATACAAAGTTATAAATATTTTTTTCATTTGTTAAAAATGTTAAAATCATATATAATTTTAATACAGTGGATCAAAAAGAGATTTAAAAATGTTATTTGTGAAAAACAATTTTCTTTTAAGCCAAACCAAATAATTGATAACTGCATCCTCAAGCATTTATTTTCAATTAAAGATGATTTAAAGATAGCGGTTCCTATTTGATCTTTGACGGCCATGGGCATCCATACTCTATAAAACAACACAAATTATTGTATGAAACAATCTCATTATAAAATACATGAAAAATTACCTAAAATAATCCAACCTTTTCACGATTTTCCTACAATAATCCCACCTATTCATTAATCGTAAATAATCTCAACTTTAGAGGTATTTACCTAGAGTAAACTTGGATAACCCGATAACCTGTTATGATAGGTGATTCACCAAACATAAGTTATTATGAAAAATATAACTTTTTTATTTTTAGGGGTCGCTTGAATTGGGAGTAAATATTTAAGGGGTAATAAAAGTCAAAGTAGGACTTTAAGGTTAGTTAAGTAGATGATTAAAAGAATTTGATTGTTGGAGAAATGGAAGAATGGATAACCCGATAACCTTATTTTGGGGTATAAATTTACCCTAGGGGAGGTGGAGGAATTCTTTACCTCCAAATGAGTAAAATCAAACTCTTTTTCTAATCATCATTTTTAATCTACTCTTATTCTACCTCTATCACAATTATTTCAATAACTTCATTTACATATCTAATTACCTTTGTCACATTAATTTGACTTTTTTTACTACCTTAAATATTTACTCTCAATCCAAGCGACCCCTTAGGGTATCTCAATGTAGCCATCTATGTTTATAGTGTGTTTTAATGAGGTGGAAATTGGAATGAAATTTCATTTACCTAAATAAATATTTACTATCGATCTAAGTCTAAAAGAACTAAGAAAAAAGTAAAAGATTCTCGATTAAAACATTAGGGTGTTTGGCAATTGGCTTTTGACTTATTGGTTGGTCAAACAGGCAAAAAAAAGTGTTTGTTAAATGACTTTTAAACCAGCTGAAAAACTGGCTTTTAAGCCAAAATAAAAAGGCTGCTCCAGCTAGTTTTTTGGGTTGACTTTTGACTTGTTCGCCTACTTTTTCTCTAATAAACAGCCAACAAACAATATTCAAATTTACCAAATATCTCCACAAACAGCTAGCTTTTTAAGCTAGTTTAAAAGCCAATAAAAATAGCCAACATTTCCAGCTGGTCAAACAAGCTAACTAAAAAGCCAACCGCCAACGGTGAATCCCCAAAAACACCCCATTAACGTACAAAAATAAAACTAATACCCAACTCCAAGTCTTTAAAAAAAATGGGTCAATTAAATTGAGACATATTTAATTAAGTTCGATTATATTAATAATTAGGATAAAAAAAATTGACATATTTAAGTAGTGGGACCATGGGAAGAAAATCATTAACAGATCTTTGTGTTGTTACAGAAGGAGGGATATATAAGATCAGTTGATTATTATAAAATAAAACTCTGGTACAAGTCTAACCAACAACTCAATTAACCGTGTTGAATGTGTTGGTTTTTATATTGGATGGACGGTTACATTCCTATTTCAATTAAAATTCGCACATACGAGAGACCGTATCTTTGAGAGACCATTTCTAAAATATTGTAAGTAGGCATAAAGAATGATATAAATAGACATTTAAGATATTGACGGCCTGTTTGGTTAGTGGTACTAGATAATAGTAACGAGAATGATTTATAGTGTAAAATTTCATCAAAGTTCCATAATATTTCCATGGTAATAACACTTTGATCATACAAAAGTTTTTTTTGTTTACAAATTTTCAATACCACCTCTATTAATGGTAATACATTGGAATGAATTTCATAAAGAAAATAAGATGATTGAAGTTGGACACGTATGACCATCATGGTAACCAAGAGATTTTTCAACCAAAATTACAATTGTTTTTTATTCCCAATACTACCGTTTATTACCACTTAACAAACGTGCCGTGAAAGTAGACAATAAGGATAAAAAAAAGAATGTAAGTAGACATTAAATATAAGATAAGTAGAAATTAATTTTAGTGGACAATAAGATAAGTAGAAATTAATTTTAGTGGACAGGACTTGAAATATGCCGTATAGAAGTAGGCATTTAAAATCGAAGTGCATATTTACAAATGGGCAAGATGGGTCGTAAAAGCCCTGTCCAATTGAGCCCATTTAATTTTATAAATTTACAAATGAAAAACTTGAGACCAGTCCGACTTATATGGGCAATTGCATTGGTCTAGTACTCTAGTTATACACATTTTTTATTTTGATGATGAGACTACTTTAAAACTCCTAATCTTTATACTTATTTTATATATCACAAGTTCTTACTTGAGACCGTCTATACAATAGACGTCTCAAGTTTTGGGGCTGGCCTAATTTGTAAATTAAAAAAAAACTAATTGGTAGTTATGTAAGTTAAAAAGGAGATATGGGCTGGACTTTTGAGAAATGTCTATGCTATAGACGGTCTCTCAAGAGAGAACCTGTTTTAATATTATTCTAATCACAAGTGGATACATAATATATCTAAATGCATTTGTACATGTATTGCATCTCCAATTCTAGAAAAAAAAATTGTTTTCTTAATTAAAAGTACAACCTTTTATATGAGACCGTCTCATTGTGAGACGAATCTATACAAAAGGTTCATTATACTAAAAAATTTTTATTATTAGACTATTTAACTAAAATATAAAGCACGTCTCACGACGAGACCATTTCATACAATAATTTGTGTTAAAATGAGATGATTGATGTTGGACAAGCATGACCATCAAGGTAACTAAGATATTTTTCAACCAAAATTACACTAGTTTTTCATTCCCATTACCATCATTTATTACACTTACCAAAAGGGTGGTTATGATTTTCCATGAGAAATGGGGTGAAAATAAAAAAGTGTTTTAATGGACAAGAAGAAATAAAATGAGACAATAGTTTTTAAGATTTTAATGTAGAAGAAACAAGGGAATTATTTCATATTTAATGGAGGACAAGGAAGCTACTAATGGGAGAATGCTAATGGAAAAAGAAGATGATAGAAAAGGTGAAAATATGACCTGATATAACCGGTCATAAAACACAACAACAATGCCACAAGAAAACAATGACAATACTTTGATTATTCAAGGTTAATTGATACTTGGGATAATTGTAGGGAAATTAAAAGGTGAGATTATTGTGGACAATTTTTTATTTTTTTCATTTTAAAATTATATGATATTAATTAAAAGTGAAAATAAAAGTAGGAAATATATATGAAAATGAATTAAAAAATGTGACGAAGAAATAAAAAAAATAAAAATATTATAAAATAAAAAAATATAGACTACAAAGTTATTCTTAGTCATGATTTATCCTTATCTGCACATTTAATATATCTTTTCATCTTATCATACATTTCTTTTACTTTTTCGTGTTTCAAACTCTATTACTTACTTTTATAGGTGTTCACTCAGGTTCAAGTCATTAGGTCGATTTCAAGTCATTACTTTTTACATAATTTAAAATTCATTATAAAGTCAAGTCAACGTCAAATTCAATTACAATGTTAGATAAATATCAAATCGTCAAATATGTTTTAAAAATTCAATTTCTTTTTATCTTTTTTTAATTTACTTAAATTTTATCCTTATATACTACGCTATGGACATAAAAGTACTTCATAGGAGGCAATAGTACATGCACCTCTACTAATTGAGAGGAGGCACAATCCATGTTTCCATAGACTACAAATATGTAGCTCAAGGGAACATATTCATGTGCAAGTAGGCTCATTGGAGAACAAGTTAGTATCTATAATTCTATAGTAGTACTTCCTCCGTTCTATAATACTTGCTACTGATTGTGACATTTACCCACATAACATGTCACACTCAGCAGCAAGTATTATGAAACGGAGGAAGTATATTATTGTAGAACAATCACCAAATAATCTTATACAAGTACTAATTCGTTAACCACGTTTTTTAAATATTGACTTGTAAATTGTTATCACATTATTCGAAAGTCGACTTCGATATAAGGGCAATCCATAATTTTAGTATAATTAAGCTGAAAACATATCTACACATTTTCATTTGGTCTTTTGGTCCTATGAAGATTATTCTGATGATTTTTCTAGAAACTATTTGGTTGCATCCTTCTTATAGGTGTGGCTTTCAGCGTTCCTTTGGAGTTTGAGGGGGCATCAACTAATGGACGAAATTTGGTCAGAGTTTCGTTTGTAAAATTAACAATTATTTTTTACCGTTACATGCTAAAATTTTAAATACGACATACCATGAAATGAGATAGAACAAAATAAAACAACCGACTTAATAAAAAAAATGAGTCAAAATAAATAAACAAGACAAAATTACCATAAATCAAGGAGTATTTATCATCAAAAGACTTTAGTATTAATTTTACACTTATACTCTTACAAATAGAAAAGTCTACTTTGAATTGGTTTTTAAAAAAATGCCTAGAGGCACGTGACCCTGTGGGCTCCAAGGTACAGCCGCCTCTACATTCCTTTTCACCTCAGACCCTGATTATAGTTTTTATGTGCAAAATACACTGAATAAGACTATGATAATTGATAAAATATCTCAACACATGTACAAAATTCCAAGTCTCCCTTATATTGCCAAAATTGAAGAAACAAATACAAAAAAGGATAAAGAATTCCCAAACTAACAACTAACCACCACTCATTCACATGGCCTATAAACATAGCAAAAACAGGAAAGTTCTTCAGATAATGTAAGGAAGAACCTTCTAATTAAATAGTCATTGGATGGTTCCATACTTATAATTATACACCTGGAATGTTGAGGATTCTATTCCATTTTTATGCTTTTCTTTACATTATTTTACAAAACCCTCCATCTAGTTAAGGCTGTTGTTCATCAATCATCCGGTTTCATCGATCATCATTGTCATCGTCATCATCATCATCTTCTTCTTCAAGGCTCGTTCATCGCACAAAAACTTCAATAATTAATGAATGAATATGGAACCTAAAAAGATCGAACCTTTCAAGGAATATACAAAGAAGGGAAACTGATTCCGGGTTTCAAAACTTGCTCTATCGGTTCGTTTTGGCAAATGGGAAACTGGGTTCTTGGAAAATTCACGAAACAATCATCTCATGTTACAGCAAACAGCGCGGCCGTGTTGTTGCAACTTGTTCCATAAACAGATCATTTGTTTCGGAGATTGATAATGAGCAGTGTAATAGTCGTCTATACATCCGAACTGGCAGAACTTGAGGCTATGAACGTATTCCACTGGTTTCGAGCTGTTAAAGCGCTCAACCCACATTCCTACGCTCACATCTTCCATCTTGAATAACTGTGTGAGATAAAGGGGCAACTAATTAGCAAAATTTAAAGTTATCGGAGTCTTGATTCTAATGTTTTTACTATATAAGGGAGGGAGCGGGGTTATGGGAATGCATCTCACCCTTAGTTTATGCTTCTCAAACTCGGAGACAATGAATTGTGCGACATCGGTTGACAATATGTAACCTGGCCCATTTGCATACGGTGGATAATCTTCCTCCGGCCACTCCTGAAAGAGTCGACGGGAACAAAAGGTGAGAACTCGGTTCAAGGATCAAGATAAAACAAAATTTGAGGTCATAAGCAATCAGAATTTAGCAAGCAAGGTCCAAGTTTGATCATGGTTATCCAATCATCAAATATGTGTATTGTTTAGTCGTAATTATCGCCTTCTTCCTAACCAACCCCTTCTTTCCATCACACATCTATGCTTTTCTTGGTTACCAAAATATATAAGACGAGTGTCTTCTACGTGAGTACGTTTAAGAATAAAACCCAAGGTTGCAAATTACAAAAAGAAAGATGACATTGTCCACAAACAACCCTAAATCGGTAGATAATGATAACATAAGACAATCGGAAAGGGCTTTACTCTATAATATTAAGAACAAGATGAACATGAATTTCAGCAGGGTCCCCCAAGTCACAGCGACAGCTAAACATTATATTTAACACAATGGAGGAAACAATAACAAGCATCATTTAGCTGGCTCCAATCATACCTCATATGTGACGGCCCATTTACCACTACGCAAAGGTTTGTGATAATAGTTAATGTTACCCACATACAAGCTGCTACCCTCAGGAATCTTGTTTGCTTCCTTAATTACAGCATCAACCCGAACAAAGGTATCATCATCACACTTCATGATGCGCTTTGCATACACAGTGCGAACCTGCAAACAAATAGGTTTTATAGGATCAGATTTCCCGAACTCCTAAAAAGAAGAGCAAGAGGCTGATTCCAAATTTAGAAACTCACCCCATATTCACAAATAGCAACGGTTTTAACCACGACTAGGTCGTAGCTGTCCATGTAAGGGACTATAACAATATCCCCAAAAAACTCCGCCTCTTTCTTCAACTCCACATTCACTTCCTTTCTAGCATGCTGAAATAAAAAAAATGGTGCTATGTTAGAAAACAAACTACTGAACTTGATTAATACACTCTAGAGCAACATAAGAACATCATCTACACGAACCAGTGCTACAAAAAAGCGCGCCACAACTTTTGAAGATTTTATAAGTCTATGCTGCATCCAAGACTTCCTCACAGCCATTCTCTCAGCAAAATGATTGCCGGCAGAAAGAATGCCTATAAAGAGTTCCACGGGACCATTTGGAAGAGGTGCGGCTTGCCATCTACTAGACATCTCGAGGTGCCTCTGAGGAGCAAAACTAGGATGAGATGATGGCAAAGAAGCAGCAAATAGAGAATGAACATCTATGTCTCCCTTTAATGTGAGCCCAGTAGCATCTTCAAGTGAAAAGCCCTGAAAACATCGAAAAAATCACATTATACAAAGCACTAAAGCAGATGATCTTAAAGGGATCACACGTAAATACTCACTGTTCGATAAGGAAAGGATGTGAAATGCCTCCCATCTACATTGACATGGTAACCTTCCAAACCAGCACTGAGGGTCATAACAAACAACTTTTCCTCGGCGAATGGAAATGGCCAGTCCACGGTCACCTTCTTTGGCCTGCTTAACAACCGACTCAACCACCACGTTGCCCTGGAATCTTTGGTATTACTATCATCAACACGGATCCATTTTTCACACTTAATCAACCCATCAACTACAATGCAAAACAAGCATACATATAAAAGATTAGTCGTAGGTACTCCCATACTAGAGACAAAAACAAAGGTGATCAAAACTTTAAAACAACCAGGGTCATAGTACCCGTTGATCCAAAATTTACCCGACCTTGTAACCGAACCTGATTTCAACAATGATTTACAATTATGCAAAACTCAATATGGACACAAACCCGATTTCGAACCAACCCGAAACACCTAAACCAAAATTAACCCAATAACCCAAATGAACACCTCCCGTCATAGTATTAAGCTAATATTGTGCTACAACCAATGCCCTAGCAGGAAAACCCTCAGCTCAATTTTCCTTCAATTTTTTCTGATACAATCATACAACTAATCAGTGGAAAATTCCAGGATATTCAATCAAATAGCATCATACATTAGTCCAGTAAGCATAACATGCAAACATGTAAAACCATCACAACAAGTCAACAACCCCCCTTCTATCAGGTTGGCAACATTCCAAATTCCTCCTTACCAGGGACGGTTCCTCCAATTTTTGCACCAACCCAATACAATTATTAATTTCATGACAACAAAAACAAAAAAGATTATCCTTTTTGAAAGTTTAATCAATTCAAGCAAGATCAATCCAATACACAAAAAAGAAAAACATTAACATAATCAAATTGAGGGAAGAAAGGGGATCATTGAAGCTCACCAGTGTCTTCATCAGGCCTAGACTTCCATCCTTCACAACGAACAGACGTCCCCCATTGTTGTCTATAACAAGTATTCTGCTCAATCACAGGTTTTCCACTCCAATCCCCTTTCAATCTTGGATTATAATGCAAAATCCTTGGTGGGTCTTCACCATCAACAGTTTTTAATCCAATTAACTCTAACATAAACTGAGAGACCATCACACTTTGATCCCCATTTCTCAAAATTGATATTTTAGGATCATATTCAACATGAGCAGCTCTTGGTTTACCAACCAAAGTAATGTGGGACCCCAATGTCAATCCACAGGGCAACACCATTACCTTCCCATTCTCCATAAACTGAGCACCAGATAACGAAACCGAGTTCGGGCAAGATGATTCATTCCGATTTTCTGCCGCCTTTTCGACATCAAGTTTCACCTTCCCTGACTTAAGATCTTCCCAAAGTTTATCCCCTAATTGAAATGCAGTTATTGCAGATTTGTGTAAACCTGAAAACCCATCTTTTTCAGTACTAATCAAAGCTCTCCAATCAAAAATCAACCCAGAAAGGGTTTTATATTCCCTCATTTGACGCTGGGGTATCGGAGAAACTGATGAAATTATTAACGATTCTTTCAACGGTCGGATCGGAGCAACTTTCTCTTGCAATTCTTCTTCACTATCTAACTGTTGTAGTCTCACAAACGCATCGTTTTGAAAAGAAACGCTTGAAGTATCCCGTGAAACACTCTTGAATACAAAAGGTACCTCAAATGTCATGAAGATCATGTACAGTAACCCAATTAATGCAAGAATTTGAACCAATCTAGCTCGAGTTAAACCCATGTAAGTCTCTAACTTCCCTCCTCCTCTCTTCATAATTTTAATTTTTTTTCCCAAACACAAATGTTTGAACCCTAACCCTAAAATTATTCGATTTTGTAAAAAGTACCCAGAAAATCAGGATAAATTAAGATATGGGTTTTGAAATTGGGAATAAAATCTCAAATCCCTTTAATTCTCGAGGTGTGTAATTAAAGGGGTATGGAGATTTTGAAGAAAGAGAAAGGGAAACTGCTTCTAGAAAAAGAGTTTGAGCTTGGGCTTTTAGTTAGGTCATCAACAAATTAATCAAACCCTTTGCAAGAGATTTTAAGCAGTTTAACAGTTTATTTATTTAAGACAGAGAAAGAAAGAAAAATGGAGGAAAATGGATGGAAAGAGAGATGACCTCAACAGCTATTTTTCACTTTCTCTCTCTTAACTTTCAGGAGAATAAATACTAGAGAATTTTATAAAGCCACCACAGAGGTAGACTTTTCAAATTTAATTTAACATTGAATTTTCAATGACAATTATAGAAATTTGAATGATATTTTCAAAAAAAAAAAAGAAATTTGAATGAAAAAAATTATTTTGGTGGTTGTGACGCAGTCGTTCGTCTTTTCTTAGACTCTGATCATCATAATTTATATAAGTAGGATACGCTAAGAATGCGTTTAGTGAAAGGGATTAGAGTATGAAAATGGGATTAAAAATCCGAAAATGTGGGTTCATGAGAATGGGATTAAAACTACAGCTAATCTTGTGAGAGACGACCTCAAAACAAGAAAACTACATTCTAATTTTCACTTTAATTGTATTAATTGGACTATTTAGTACATATATCTAATGCATCCTTCAGAGACATCGTCTCTCACAATAATTTGTGTTAAAAGTAGGTTTGAAAATGTGATAAAATTTTTGTCAATTCTCATCAAACTATTACCAAGGGACTAGGGGTAATATTAGATGGGGTGCACACGGTCCGATTTGGTCTGGTCTGACACTAAAATCGTACCAAATTAAAAATTTCGGTTTGAAAATTTTTCAGACCAGACCGGACTAAAACGCAACGGTTTGGTCAGGTCTGGTTTACGATTTTTTATTTTTATATTTATTTCCAAATTAATATATGTTCTATGAAAATATTTCGCACTTACAAACACTAAATAAATATAATTTGTAATTAGTTGATTCCATCAACATTATTCAAGTAAATATTACTATATAAAAATAATAACATCTCAAAATATCTAGGTAGAAACCCGTTATTTTTTTTTAAATTATGGTTTTTGGTCAAAGTACAGTTTACGGTCTGATCTGGTCTGAAAAATTAAAAAACCGGGACCAAACCGTAAACCGTATTTAAAAAAAACAGACCAGACCATTTAGACCGTAGACCAGACCAAATATTCAAATTAAAGTTTGATTTACGGTTTAGACCAAACTTTGTTCGGCCCTAAACACATTTATACTCTACCCTTGTAAGTTGGTAAGTTTTATAAACCAAAGAACGCATATTACATTTTTCAAATTAATTTTAAAAAGGATAAATGATAAATTTTTATTTTATTTTCAATCTTAATCCTACCTAGCAAACAAGAGATGTCATAATTCTCAAATTACACATTAACAAACTAAATAAGGGATTGAATAGTATTTTAACAATTTTTTACCATTAAGTTCCAATCTCAATCTCAATTTCATCTTTTTCAGGCCGGTATTAGATATTTTGGAACCCTGGATGAAATAACACATTAGGGTCTTTTTTCTTTGTAATTCATCGCCTATATGATCATTAATTTTGTTTTTTTTTTGTCATAGGGACTTGGATGACGGCCCCTCTTACCCACCTCTAGGAACGATCCTGATCTTTTGATACTCAAATTCTCATTTCCACGTACCACAATGAAATTTGTAAGTTGTGGGGGGAATGGAGGATGGTGAGTAATTAAGGAGTTAGGGGAGATGTAATTAAGGCAATAAATGTAATTAACTGAGATGAAAGAAAGGTTGTGGAGGCTGGACCTTTTCTTTTTTACTAGCAACGACTGTGGTACTATTTATTAAGCAAATTGACTTTTATATTATCGGTAATTTAAAATTTAAAATATAGTCATATAAGATCTTGTTTGAATCGTCTCTAAGTTTATTAATTTTGAGTTTTTATAATTTTTCGATATGTATAATTAAAAATATTAAAGCTTCAATTCGTACATTAAAGAGTGTGAAAAAGCAAATGATGCAACCATATAATGAAATAATAATAAATGGAGTACTATATTTAAATGAAAGTGGATGTTAGTCATATTCAGTGTTTAGATTGGAGTATTTCTTTGACAGGTCACAGGTGGTTGAATTGGCTTTGCAAATGGGAAAGCAATACTACCCTACTTTTGCACCAGGGATGTAGGATGTTGCTTTTGCTAGGATTTTTTTAAAAATTAAGAAAAATAGATAAAGTAACGTTATTTTATATGGAAAAAAAATATATGGATCAGACCAAATTCTAAATTAATTACTTATGTGGTTAGAATTAAAAAATTAATGAAATATATTTGAAAAGTAAAAAAAATTTAATTAACTAAATTAAGATCCATTTAAGAGTCGTTTAGGACTATAGACCCGTCGGACACGACAAATCTAAGTCTGGATCCAAAAGGATTCGAGTCCGGACACATGCAAAAATAATAGGTATGGGTGTTGGGTACGGGTATAAGTGGGTCCGATCCAGACCTAATCCATGGCCATCCTATTCATGTCTCATTTTAAATAACGTCAAATCTAAGGGAGGTGTGTGCTGCAATTATATCTAACATGTTGAATAATATTTAATAACACATTTGATATAACATTGAAAAATTAAAAAGAAATTAATTAACATATAAACTTGATAAATCACTTAAACCTCTAACAATTTGTGTACAGTTTTTTTGTTTTTTTTTTTTTGGATATTATAAATTTATAGTGTACTACCTAATAACAAAATATCATAACATATCTTGAAATTTTAATAATTAACTAAAGATTTAATTGAATTTATATTTTAAAATAAGAACTTGGACTCCAGAAGCTAGTGGGGTTGTGGTTGTGGAAGTGACTTAATTGTGTAATTACATAATTAAACTTCAAAGCAAAATACAGGATTATTGATTATCATACATCAGTCAAATTTGGCAAGCTAACAAGAATTTATTTGATACGAACTTGTGAAAATATCAGAAACGTTAATAATTGATCACGGCAAGCTTTACAAGCTAAGGGCAAGGAGTACCAAAATTTGAAGGTAATTATATAAGTGGGCCCAAATGTTGGCAAATAGACCTTTGCGAATAAGAAATTTATATTAGAAAGTAGATTTTTTGAATATTTATTTTGCATTTTAATAGGAAAAATTAATTTGATATAAGACGAGAGATATACAAAATATGCTTATAGTGAGGAAAATATTTAAAAGAAACAAATAAAAAGGAAGATAAAGAAAAAGAAAGATGATCAATCTTATTTTGGAAAAAAAGAGAGAAATATGTCCTCTCCATCCCAATTCTCACTAGTGGCGGATTCAGCGTGATGTCACTAAAGTCAGTTGACATCACTTGAATCCAAAAATAAAATTAACTTACATGTAATATATATATATATATATATATATATATATATATATATATATATATAAAATATATATATATATATATATATATATATATATATATATATATATATATATATATATATATATAGTAGATCCAATGAGAAGGGTGTGAAAATAGGAAGGATAGGAAGGAGTAACTACCGCTTATTGATTAAGATCTAACGATTGAAAAACATGGTCATAGCGCAGATCTAGTAAACATATTTATGAAGAAAGCATCACACATTAATTTAGAAAACATCACACTTTCAAGTAACACTGTTTATACGAAAGTATCACATAATAATTAAGAAAGCATCACACCCCTATCCTTCCCGCTCTCAAACGCTCAGAGATGGACCATTGATCAAGATCTAATGGATGAAATTCCTTCCTATCCTTCCTATTTTCACACCCCTTCTTATTTGATCCTAAACCTATATATATATATATATATATATATATATATATATATATATATATATATATATATATATATATATATATATGAGTTGATTAATGCATTGTCATCAACATATGTGATCAAGGATCAAAACTCACTAGACATGTTTTACTTAAAATGACATCACTCGTTTAATATTTTTTTAGTTTTTTGTTCAAATAATATGATTTTCTCAGTTTGACATTTATTCTCTATAAACATTTACTCCTAATACAAGCATAAACGTAAACTTACAATTAACGGCATAATATGTCACAATCATAAGAAGGACGAGTATGAAGCTTACAATTCATATTAGGTCAGCTGATGATTTGGTTGACGAGTTAAAGGTGCAAAAGTGGAAATTAATATCCAGAATTAGAAATGTTACTTTCAAGCAAGTAGTAGCTCACACAATTAAAAACGATAATTTAATAATGGTTGTTTAAATAGCGAATTTAAAGCGCTTGTGGTTTAATGGCCGTATAGAACAATCTGCATGTCGAGCAGAAAGTTTGGGGTTTGACTTCTACTAGGTACAAGTATGATGTATCAGTTAGGGGATTTTTTGACTGCGCGCATCTCTCTGTACTCTCTTCTTGGGGGAACGGGTATGATTTTTATGCATCTTTCAGGAAAAAGAAAAATCATTCACTTATATTTTTACTGGGAGTGTCCTTTTACCCGAAGAGCCAAAATTAGTTTAAAAATATTATTACATAATAAAATAAGACATTTAATATGAGAATTAATGAGTATTGCATAAAACACTCCTCTTTGGTTATTAAATTAATTTTTATTGCAAAAAAATATATAATGATATTTCCTTTATTGAAAACACAAATTCTTAAATGAAGCGATGTGAGATCATTATTATTGAGTTGACCATGTATATTTAGTAGATTAAAGTGATCATTTATATTTTTAAAATAATCAATTTTATAAATTGACTAATTATATAAATTCGTTTTATGATGAGACCGTCTTATACAAAACAAATTGAATCAAAAAATTATATAAACAAAATTTCAAATCATTTGGGCCATGGACCAAACAAAAAAAACGTTTGGGTCATAATCCAAAAACAATCTAATGTTTGGGCCATGACATTAACACATGATCAACATTTTGTTTGGGCCATGGTCTAAAGATAAGTTAGAATGTTGTAATTATCTTGTATGAGACCGTTCCCACGGTGAGACGACCTTAAATTAAAAAGCTCATAAATTAAAGTTTTTTATTATTATTTAGGAAAAATTATCATGAATAATAAATTTTTTTACTGGTATTCCAACATTAATTTCAATTTTTTATTAACTACAAATATTTCCAACTTAGAGGTATTTGCCTAGAATAATACCAAATTTTGTTTATGGTAAATTATTTGAGAAAAAAACAAAACTAAATCACAGATTAAATAAAAATGGATCATTTACCAACTACAGCCTCTAAGTTTACGCAATTTCAAATAAACAACCGTCAATTTTGTTTTTTACCAACTACAGCCTCCAACTTACCACACATGACATCGAGACAGCCAAAACAACCAAAAAAAGGGTAAAAAATGGGGTTAAAATGAGGTGTTTTGGCTGTCTCGATGTCATATTTGTTAAGTTGGAGGCTGTAGTTGGTAAAAAACAAAGTTGGCGGCTGTTTATTTGAAATTGAGTAAACTTAGAGGCTATAGTTAGTAAATGATCCAATAAAAAGGGATACCTCCTATTATTTTTGGAAAACTTCCATTAAGTTAGTATTATTAATTAATAATAATAAAAATTAGTATAGTTGTAATGAAATCAACAAGAGTTTATATATCATTCACTGTTATTTTATGGGACAAACTCTAAGTGACGAAAAAAGCAAAAGATTACGGGCTATTCTTGTGAAAGAATGTCTCTCGGTGAACCAAATACAAAACAAAAAGGCTATATGCTAAAGATTAGTATTAGACGTGTTATTTATTCTGTATATGAAGTACGTCTCACGTTAAAACAGTCTCATACAAGAATTTGTGGAGGACTATAAGAATGTATGGACCTCATCATTACAATAGATAGGCTTGTTTATCCTTGGAAATTTGCTAGTTTGTCTTCTTAGTTGGTAGCCACATGTTAGGGGTGTATACAACTTATGCCTACAATAAGTTAAATGAATTGCATTATTACTTAGCTTCTATACAACTAAATGATTACTTAGCTTGCACACCAATAAATATACCCTAGATAAGGGGATTTGCATTATAAACAACAATTTGCATGTTATTTTTGGTTGGCATTCGGCACAAATTTTATATTTGGCTTGTTTATAATTTTGGTCTAAGTGGGTTGTAACAATCATTATATAATTGTTGATACAATGAATAGCATGATAAGTTGCTAAATTTGTGTTTCTTAATAAACCGTTTTAATAGTTGATAGTATTATTGTTGATTTAACTAAATGATTTTAGACAACTTATTTGACTTAACACGTAACTTTGTACAACTTGTTTAAATTAGTTGATTTCCCTTAACAAGCTTCCCAAATTAGTTAATTTGTGGTTATAATATATAATACTGTAATTATTATTATTATTTAGAGCAATATTCAAGTTACACTTTCGTGTATTAAACTATACTATTTGTGATTCTATAATAGTTGAACAACTCATAATTTGTATTAGTCGAATGACCGTCTGATAGAAAAATCATTGCATTTATTAAAAAAACCTGTGAAAAGTCAAGTGTCAAATTTTAAAAGTATTTTTCATGTGTAATTTTTCTATTTGAGTATTTAAATTAATTAAACTAATTGGTTGATCAGTTTACATTAATCAAAGATTTGACAATCAGTCAATATTTTACTACTGCTTTAGTTATAGAAATTATTTCAAATTCTCTAATCTAGTTATAGAAATTATTTGACTAAGAGAATAGAAACAATAAATTAAGAATTGTTTAGGTGATTTTCAAAAATTTAATTTAGACTGATTTAGTTATATAAATTATTTCAACTAATCATCATATCAATATATCATCATACAATTTAATAAAAAGACTGAAAAATCACATGTGTCATTTTTTTGGGTCATGCTAGATGAAAGAATTTTATTGGTTGATATTGACTATAGTGACAAATTAAATTAATCAATCTGTTATTTATTTTATCAGCTACAAACTATTTAAATTTATTACACATATAAAAATGTCATATCACCTTATTATAATACTCCCTCCGTTCTTTTTTGTTTGTCCACTTTAAGAGAGGAAAATTTAAATTAGATTTTTCAAGTATATATTGAACATTAAATATGTTCATGTGAGATTTTGTTAGGTTTGTCTTAATGTAAAGTTTTTATTATTATATATTGCTTTACCTTTAATATATAGTATATTTGTTAGTATACGTTTTTTAAAATCATATTTATATATATCTTCATACTAAAAATTTGTAATATATACTAATTTGTAATATTTTATTAAGAAACGGTTCCTTACAAGTTAGAAACAATCTGATGGTCATACGCAAACCCAAATAGATTGCACAAATTGTTGTGAGAGACGGTCTCTCCAAGAGACGCATTAGAAATATGGGCTAAATAGTCCAATTTAGACAAATTTAAGAGAACATAAAAATGTGAGCTTTTTGTTTTGAGGTCGTCTCTTTGAGAGACGGTTTCTCACAAGAGTAGCTAAAGGTTTGAGCCAAGCTGTTTTTTTAGCTATTCGGCGAACGGGATATTCGATTTTGGAATTAGTTGGGCCAGTCTTCCTTCTATTAATCGGATGAAGCCTTTAAAACTCGGTATAAAAATCCGATTTATTCATTTGTTTAACTAAATTGTTTTATTAATTTATATATTTTTTCGCAAATTTTATATGAGATGATCTTACCACTATTTAGTGATATAGAGTCTTATATATATAGGTTGAATAGTCTAACTGATACTAAAAAGTATTAGTGAGAAAACGACTATAGTTGATAGCTGATATTAAATTGTCTACTTTGGCCAAATGATTTGACATGTTGATGAAACGAAACATTTTGTTATAAATTAGTCGAATTATAACAAATTAGCTATTCATGACAAAATTTTTCAACTAGCTTTCTTTTTTGTTTTTGAATTTAATTTTTCAACTAGTTAATCTTTAAAATAGTAAGTTCAATAATTTGACAAACTAACCATATATTTATACCTAACTTTAATAAGCTGAATTTCTCCAATCAATTAAGAAGCTATACTGCACACTCTATCAAAGAAAAGATATTAAAACTTTGGCATCACCTGCAAGTAGAAATTGAACATTACTCACAAAGTCACAATAATAGTAATTAATTTTGGTATACTATCCAATATATTAATTTAATTCTAAATATTTTAAATTGTGCATAACTAAAAATTATACTTCCTCCGTTCCATTTTAGTTGCACCATTGGGTTTGACATAATATTTAAGGGCTGTCAAATCAGTATGGTAAAAGTAGGAATGATGTATCTTTGATGGTGATATGTGGGGTAGAAATAAAAAAAATTATTATAAATAGATAGTGGTTGTGACTTGTGGGTATATTAAATAATTAATGGTATGATGTATGATTGATGGTGATATGTGGTAGGAATAAAGTGAGGATAAAATAAGTAGATTATTTTTTCCAAAAATAGTAATGTTGCAGACTTGCAGGTAATATGAAACTTCTAAAAACGGTAAGTGTTGCAAGTAAAATGGAATGGAGGAAGTAAAAATTTAATATTAATAAAATTTACATTGACAGAAATCAAACAAGATCCCACTTAACTATATTTTGGGTCTAAAGTAAGAATAAAATACAAACTTAAGAGTGATCAATGAATAGTGTTAAAAAATTAACAGCTGGTCTTGGGGGAGACCGTCTCAAATTGAGACAGGGTTGGGCCGGCTCAATTTGCGCTCCTTACATGCTTTCTCTCTTCTTTTTCATTTTCTAGGTATTTTTAAATTTTAATCTTAAAGGTATCAATTTTAACATTAAAGATATCAATTTTGATTTAGGTAGAAATTGATCAGATTAACGTCACAATTGATCACTTATAGGTTCAAATTGAAATTTTTACTTTAATTGATATGTTTGAGTATTACTTTACGTCGAAATGAATATCTTTAAGGTCAAAATTGAAAAATTCCCATAAAATTAAAAAAAAAAACAAAGAAAAAGGAATTCTGGAGGGAAATAGGTGTGTGCGTGTAGAACACGCGCTTGCAATGGGCCGACCCAGTTGTAGTCTTAGAACATGACGGTTTTATGCAAGTTTTTGTGAAAAATTAAATGGGATAATTTCAAAAAATTAAAGGGAGTATTAATTATTTGGTCCAATATATATACTTCTTATAGAGCTTTATATACATGATACAGATACACATAGGTAAGTGCCTAACTTGAACCACAGAAATGGAGTAGCTGCAAATGATGCACATTTCTGACTCGAAAATTAAGCTTGGTATTTATTTATTGAGGAATAGTAGTAGCTCAGATTAAGTCTAAGGTAATAATGGTCCCTTTGCTTGGACGACTTTCAGGACCATTATTTTATTCATTGCATTCTGTTTGCTGATATTCGCATTTATACCATTTTCACCTTAGTCATGATCTTATCTTTGTTTAGGAAGCTCTAAATTTGACTACTTTGATATTTTCGAGTTGACACGACACGACACGATACGATGAAATTTGGATCCGATACAAGTTTGTACTCTGCAACACGAGTGTTAGAGTATATAACATATCTTGGGGCCTCAACCATCAACTTAAACTTTTGGTTGAGTTGGTTCCTTGACAACGAGTACATGACAATCAAAACGCGACTTTGGCTTCTCCGGGCAATGACAACGAGGAAAAATTAAGAAGACATGCCTACTAGGTATCCAAGCATTTGGGTCAATATTGCATTTGTGTGAAATATAAGTCTCCACTTTTTATATTTATTTGTGTCCTTATATTTGTTATATTTTTTTATGAAAACAGTTCATAGAAGTATTATTTTTTTACCAGGTGTTCTCTTGAGAGACCGTCTTTTGTAAAGACGACTCTCAAAAGTTCAGCCCCAATGTATATTTAGACTTGTAATAATATATATTTAGAATTGGATTGAGCTTTTGAGAGTCGTCTTTAGAAAAGACGGTCTCAATTAAGAATTTGTGTTAATTTATTCACTTTCACAAAAAATTTTATCTCTTAGTATTTTCTATATAATTTAAGTATTTGATTAATTTTCCAACAATTAAATTACTTATTTTTACAAGAATGTTTGTGGTAGCAAATTTACTATCTTAGGCACGAATGAGTATGAGTCAATGTTGTACTCCAAAGAGGTTGTTATGCACATTAAATTTTACGGATATTTGCAATAAAAGCTAATGTGTACTTGTATTAATCTCGTGAAGTTTGATATGTCACAACTCACACTTAGGTATGGTCATCTCTTCGGTTTAGCTGGATTCACTATTGATTGAGCAAACTCATTTCCTAAACTCTTACCTGTATTATACTCCCTCCGTTTCAGTTTACTTGTCCCATTTTCTTTTTTGACAATTCCTCATTACTTGTCCCATTTCCTTTTTTGGCTAACCTTTTCTTACCTAAATACCCCTACTTTTCCAATTCCCAATACTCTACTACCACCTTTACAATTAATTTAATCAATTAAAATACCCAACTACCACCTTTTAAATGGACCCCACTACTACCTTAAAATCCGTGACTAGTCAAATGAGACTAGTAAACTGGAACGGAGGGAGTATATATTTCGGTTTCAAAATACTTCTATGATTTGACTTTTTCCGTAATTCAATACACTAATTTAATCCTTAACATCTTTAAATATGTATACAAAAAGATTATAAAAATATAATAATAATAATCTTTGCATTGTCTTTTCGGAGACATCTGATAATCTTTACATTAAGACAAATCAAACAAGATTTCACCTGACTATGTTTTAACTTATTAAATATAAAAACTAATCACAAATTAAGGCTGGTGAATGAATAGTGCATTACATAATCATTACAAGTAAAATGATACGAAGGTAGTGTACATGGTCTATTTGCTTGATTTCTTTCAATTTGCTCCATTTCTTTTAGAAAATTACTACAAAATACCTAAAGCGCTTTTACTTTCATTTGCATTATGTAGAAAATTCAACAAGACAAAGTGGTATATCAGTTTTATAATATGATAGAATTTAGAAAATGGACTTGGGCAACCCAAACAGGGAGGAGAAGAAGTAGTCCACTCATAAATCCAAAGAAGGTTGTCTAAAACCAATTGGTGATAGTAGGAGTTACTCCTTGAGTATATAAAGTGATGCATACTCTTCTCTTTCTCCGATGTGGGACAACTCACATGTAGGTACACACATGGACACTTCAACACAATACAAGTGTCCATAAAAGAATAGTAATATGTTCAGAGTCTTGGTCAGAATCAAATTTAGGTGTATTAGTCAAGTCTTGGTTTACGATAAAACCCAGGCTAGATCTATTAGTGTCCAAAAATAAGATTAGAGCCCATAAAATATAAAACAGGTCAGATCTAAGACATGTCTTATCAATTTTAGATTTGTGAACGTATCTACTACATGACAATTAATATTGTTACCTGAGACCACTTTTGGTCCGACTCATTTTAAACCCTTAGTACTAAATAAGTGGTCACTCAAATTGCCCTAACCAGGGACCAATGTGGTCACTAACTTCTCTTCAGGACCTTTTCATCAAATGTCATAGTTTCACTATTAATGCTAGCTTCGGGGCTATTTGAGGCATCAAAGGAAGGGAAACATCGAAATATGAAACGATGAGTTTCATGCGAAATGAGAAATATTCTTTTCCTATATTAATATACTCAAATGTTTTGTCAAAATGGCTTATTGCCACTGATATTTTATGAAAAACATTATCAGTAACAAATATAATGAAAGGAAAGATATATAAATATATAATATATTTTCTCTGTTCCATATAGTTTGAATCAAAGATAAAATTGCTGTTTTTAAGAAAACCATTTATTACTTTTGCTATAATATAGGAGTATATATTTAACTACTCCCTCCGTTCCATAAAAAAATTTTCATTTGTCATTTTAGGGTGTTTTATTTGTTGTTCCCGTAGAGAATGTTTTCATTTATGTCACAAATTTTGGACAAAAATAACCTTATTGATATTCATTTAATATTTTATAATGATTATGTACCCCACATATCCTTCACTAACTTCAACTTAATATTTTAATATTCTTTATTGTCCCCACATCTTTCCACTTACTTTATAAAACTAATTTTTTATTAGTTGTGATCCCTATATTTTTTTCACTAACTTTCTTCTAATATTTTTTTTTAATGTTTGTGGTCCCTACTTTTCTCCAATCAAATTTATTATTCAATTAAATAACATATCAATTATCTAAAATATTTTATTTTTCTTAATTCCCGTAAACATTCCTTTTGAAAGGAATGATTTGCCTATATAGTGTTGTCCAATCAAATAAAAATTTTAATTCTATTTCGTCAATTTAAAAAAATTCTTAGTATTAATAAACTCAAAATTATCCTTACAATTGGTGCACCCTTCTCATAAAGTAGTTAAATTATAATTGATATTTTTGTCAAAATTTCCTCGTTTTTATTGGAAATAATTTTTTTTTCATAAAGTAGATAAATAAGTAAACAGCTTAACGTTGTCCTAAATATTTCACCCATGCAATCCTTACTTTTTTTTCTAAATTCCCCTGACCCATTTAATTAAATGATATTTTTAAACATATATAAAGGAGAACACTAACTTTTTAATTCTTTGTTGCGATTTTGTATCTATAATCTATATAATTCTATTATAATTGATGCTATGTGTCACATGTTATATGATGTATTACCAATTATTTTGTCAGACTAATTTTTATGTTTGAAGTTTTCAAATCAAATTCAGATAAATTTGGTTGAATTTCTTTCCTCTATAAAATATTATTTTAGAAAATTAATTCTAGTGAGGACTAGAAAATGTATTGTTTTATTTTCTAACTAGTATATAAACTCGTGCAATGCACGAATTTGTTAGTGCAAAATATATACAAAAGCAGTTTCAAATAATAACATAAGTAGTAACAGCTGTATCAAATTTATCAAATACATGATTTTTTAAATCAAAACATAATTACTGATATTTATTTTAATTATTTACCTGATATATAACTTTTTTTTCATTCAATTGAACATATTAAATTCGAAGTTAACTAAATAGAATTACTATAGTATATCCTACAAATACTTTACCTAATTTAGCTTCAAACTTAAACAAAAAATATTAGATTTTAAATTTGATAAATATTGTCATGTCTCTTTAAATGATGACACTTGGAATTTTCCAAGACTTTTATAGTATTGTATGATATGATGTATGATTGTATGATTCGAAGTTAACTAAATAGAATTACTATAGTATATCCTACAAATACTTTACCTAATTTAGCTTCAAACTTAAACAAAAAATATGAGATTTTAAATTTGATAGATATTGTCATGCCTCTTCAAATGATGACACTTGGAATTTTCCAAGACTTTTATAGTATTGTATGATTCTACTTCAACCTACTATTCTTTTGGTTTACAATAAGCTTTGAAGACTACAAGCCAAAATTAAAATAGCTTAGTGACATAAACACCATTTTGGAAAATATTTTTAAGTGAACACCATAGTAGGAAATTTTTTCTTTTTCAACTCCATTTAGGCAAATCATTCTTTTGGTAGCTTTATTAGGAAACGAAGAGAATAATAAATATCAAATATAACAAGTACCATGAAACATAGGAATAGAGGTGTTCATTCGGGTCATCGGGTTAATTTTGGGTCAGGTGTTTCAGGTCGGTTCAAAATCGGATTTTGTATTCACATTGGTTTAATTTTACATAATTGTAGATCCATTTTTAAGTCGGGTCAAATCGGATTCGATTATATAGTCGTGTGTCTATCAGATAATCGGGTCTGTTTTGAATACCTCTACGTAGGAAGTAGCAGTAACATTGATTTTTATATATCAAATCAGGAAATATATTTACTCAGATACATTAATGGTCCCTTGTAATGGCATAGCCTATAGGACCACGAATTCATACGTTGCATTCTGTTTATTGCTTGGCATGGCATTCATAACAATTTCACCTTGGTCATATCGTTATTAGAATTTTCTTAAGTTGACTAGATTATATTGAACATAAATCACATTAATTAATACAACTTACTTGGAGAAATTGGCCACAATATAGAAAAATAATCTTTAGAGTGTTAATTTAATATTTAGGAAATCATACTGGACAGGGAAGCGGAGGGGAAGATAGGAACGAAAAAGCGAGAAAGATTATTCAAATCATTTTATTTTCATCCCTTTTCATTCATCTAAATATAGCTATTTCATGGTTTGTCTTCTTTAAGCAATGAAGATTTTGTTTTGTCGTTTTTTTTCCTGCATGTATTTTTAAAGTTTGCACAAATGACGATAAAGTGCACTGAAAAAATCTTGCGATGGTTTGTGAATAAATCTACTACATGATACTAACGGACTAATTAAGACATTCTTCTACGTAATGGCAAGTATACAAGTGGTTATTATTATTTTTTGGGTTTGAAGAAGTTTATATACTATTAATTTCTATTTTGACTATCTAACCTATATATAAAATATGTCTTGAGCAATAATTTATGATGGTTTTCTATCACTAATTCATATAAGATATGTAATGAATCAATAGTGCAAACTGCAAAGTGCAAACCCAAAAACTGTATAGAGAAGAAAATTAAGTTTGAGAAATCAATGCATATTCACCTTTTTTTAATTAAAGACTAGAATTCAGTAATATTTAATACTTCCTCCTATTCTGATTAAATGTATAATCTATAATTTTGGTATCATTCACCAATCAATTTTTATTTTTATTTCTATCTGTATATTAAAATAAAGCTTAGTAAGATCTTGTTCAATTCACCTCAATGTAAATTTTCACAATATCAATTTTTAAAAAACTTTAACCAAGCAGAATAAAAAAATTTTTGGTTTGAAGTAGTACATGAGTAAATATGCAAGATCAAATAGAAAATACGCATCATCATCAACCCAATATCCTGCTTGAAAATAGGGTCTTGGTGAGAGAAGGTAACGGACAATCCATACGTGTACTCCCTTGAAAGGGAATACTAGAAGAAATTAAAGTAGTCAATTTTACCTCATACACAAAAGAAAATTTAAAAATTTGCCTTTAATCAACATTATGTTAAGGAACCAACTCAACCAAAAGTTTAAGCTAATGGTTGAGGCCCCAAAATATGTTATGTACTCTAACACACCCCCTCACACGAAAGCCCTTTGGGCTAGAAGTGTGGATGCAACACAGTCTTTCCTCATACCTGGTGCTAAATATTCCACTTAAATGAGGGGTGGTTGAGATTCGAACCCATAATCTCTTGTCACGTTGGCTTTTGATACCATGTTAAGGAACCAACTCAATCAAAAGCTTAAGCTGATGGTTAAGGCCCCAGATATATTATATATACTCAAACACATTAAAAAACTAATCTTCACGTCCATGACAATATTTTTGTAAAAAATGGGAAATCTCTACATACAAGACATAATATTGTTGTTTTATTATCCAAAAATGGGAAATCTCTACATACAAGACATAATATTGTTGTTTTATTATCCAAAAATAAAAACTATTTATAGTGTTATTAATAGGGGTGTGCAAATCGGATCAGCGGTCCGGATCGGATCGGAACCGAACCGGTCTCCGGGTCTTACATATTCTACATTTCGGGTTTTCGGTCCGGTCTAAACCTGGAAAAATCCGGGTTGGATCGGATGAGACCGGATGCACAAAAAAGTCATTTTGAAAGTGAATAATATTTACGATTGTTATGTATATACTTATTTAAAGAGCTTTAAATATTTTATTTTCAACACAAAATAATTTATTAATTCAAATATTTTAATTTTATAATAATTAATTTGCTAAATTATTTTTAAATCTTCCATTTTTTAATTTATTTTTGGTAAAAAAAAAATTATTCCCGGTCTAACCGGTCCAAACCCGAACCGGACCGGATGAAACCGGTCCGATCTCCGGTCTTAGTATATTCGAGATTCCGGTCTTCCGGTCCTGTCCGGCCCGGGTTTGGACCGGTGAACTCTCTACTGTTATACATAAGATTTGTCAAATTTAGGACAGGAGTATTGATTATATAACTGAGATAATGAAACTTAAGTTAATTTTTTAAATAGTTGATTTAAGATATAATCATGTCATTATCTAATCATATGGTCAGTTTCGATGGCTTTATTCATGCTACGTACCAAATTACCAAAAATGGCATAACTTAAATAAGTATTAGCTAACAAAACCTAAATAGGCAAAAATTAGATTGTTTACAAGTTCAAGTGTACCACATGGGTAGTTGATAGTATTAAATGTCAAGAATGGGGACCTTGGAATATATGGTTAAACTTTATTTAATTTTAAGGGTATTTATATTTACGGCCCTTAGGGCTGTATATAAAAATTAACAAATTTATTTTATCATTATTAATTTTAAGTTTTCAAGAGAATTTTATCTAAAAATTGGAAAACAACTAATATTTTTTTATATAATGATTTTAAGTTCCCAAGAAATAATAAATGATAAAATAATAAAGTATAATTAAATGCTTATGTTTCCAAAGCAAAAATAATATTAATTTAAATAAATTAAATGCAAGATTCGTTTTTATATACGGCCTTTAGTTCCTAATTTTAATGCCAAATTATGTATTATCAATTGAAATTTTAAGTTGATAATTATACTCTATTATTATGTCCTCTGAGTTACAACTGTAAATGCATTATACTCCATAATATATATCATATGATCTCATTTAAAGTGGAATATTTAACGTCGGGTATGAAGAAGGTTTTTAATGTATCTACACTTCAAGCCCAAAAGGTTCTCGTGTGAGAAAGCATTTTAGAGTATATAACATATGTTGGGTTAGAACTATCGGCTTAACTTTTTGTTAAGTTGATTTCTTGTCAGCATCACTAGTCTTTCTCATACCTGATGTTAAATATCCTCTTATATAGGGAAAGACTAATTTGGTTGCGCGTAATCTTCTATCACGTCGACTTCTAATATCATGTTATCAAATAATAGACTCAACTGAAAGGTTAAGCTGATGATTATAGTGTACATGTATAAATTCTCTAGATGCCTATTTTAGACGTTATATAAAAATAAAAACAAGCTAAGTGCCCTCTTCATTTATTTAACCCCTTATAGTTTCCCAACTGTGTGGAGAGAAACAAGAGAAAAAGAGTGTTAGAGAGATGGCATTGTTATTTAGTTCAAGAACAAAAATAATTAAGCACTTATTGTTTGCAAAATCTAGTTTAACTACTAATTATAGTAGTAATAACCCTAGTTTCTTAGAAATTGCACATTATGTTTGTAATAACTCTTCTAGTTTTGGGTCTAATTCCTCCCATTTTAGGCGTTTTGAATCTACAAAAGCTGTTGAATTGAAACTTGATTCTTCTTACTCTTCTGAAGATGATGATCTTGATTATACTTCTCTAGAGGTATACTTTTACTTCTTTATCCATGCAATCTTATTTTATTATTTTGTTAATCTCGAGTCAAGGATATCACCTGCTGCAACCTCTTTTATCTCTTTTGGTATATAAGAGTATGTTCCGTTGTCATTCAACCCTTTCTTAGGGCTTGATCAACATATATGAAAAATACTGCTATCATGTAAAGGAAACAATTCAATTAAAAGTTTAACCTAATGGTTGAGACTTCATAAATGTTATATATATGTTAACACGTTCCTCGCACAAAAGCCTTATTCCTTGAAGTTAATTAAGAAGTGTGATGCAGCATAGACTCTCCTTGTATTTGACGTGAAATATTCCACTTTGAAATGAGAGATGGATGAGATTTAAACACTTAACATTCGATTATGTAGGCTTTTGATACCATGTCAAGTAACCAACAAATCCAAAAGCTTAATCGATAATGAAGTGTGGTTCATAAAATTATTGCATGAAAAAAAAAAATAAAAGCAAGGGTTTGCACTAATATATTTTCAATATGTGAGAGTTTTAAAAAATTTCTCATAAAATTTTAATTTTTATTATAGTTTTATAACTTTAAAAAGTAAAATCTTCAAAATAATACTCTTTAAACATTAATTTATTTTTTGTACAAAAATTGATGACCTTTAAAAAAATAGGAGTACTAGTATATCAACTTTATGAAAAATAAAAATATAATCTGTTTTGAAAGTGTGTTTATTTTCACCACGGATTTCTGATGACTCGTGAGTTTGTACCCCTCTATGTGTATCCAGCTCAATTGTACTTGAGCGCCTTCTAAAAGAGAAAGTGGGAGTAGTATTTACTTGGTTCTTACTATTTTTTGTACTTGTATGTATTAATTTTAATAATATTATAATAGTAAGTATTTTTATTTTATAAGTATAATTATTGAAAAATAGTTGTTATTATTTGTTTGAGTATATAACATATCATTGGACTTCAACCATTAGCTTAAGGCTTTGTTTTTGTTGGGGGCGAAAGTAACGATTGGTGTTAAGTAGAGGTGTTCAATGGGGCAGGTCAAAATTTAAATGGGTCGGGTTGGGGCGGGGCGGGTCAAACCCGTTTGAATCCGACCCACTTTGACCGATTTTTTAAAAGTTAATAAAAATAATTTTTTATTATATTTTATGACCCGTTGGGTCGATCCACTTATGTTTATAATAATATCATTTAAAAATTTTAAAAAAGTGGCAAATTTTTTTTCGCAATTAATTCTTATAATTATCCGACCCGACCCTTTACACCAAGGCCCGCTAATGACCCGCCCCGTTATTGACCCAACCCGTTAAAATGTGATCCGACCCTTGACCCGTTGGGTTGACCCGCCCCGTTGAACACCTCTAGTATTAAGTTGACAGTTTATTAAAAAATTTTATTAGGTACTTTTTGACACTTTTTTCTAATTATTATTATTATTATTTTTTGAAGATTATTATTATTATTATTGTGTTTGTATTGGATAATGTGTGAACTTTTTTATGGATTATGTTCTTAGAGTTATATATTATGTTGTTTTTGTATTAGATGATTATGTTGTGTTCTTGGTACTATTTTGAAAAGAATATTTTTATTAGGTACTTTTTAAAGATGGGCAAAAAAAGATAAAGATAAACTTAATCCCAGCCGTTAGTTGGTACTCTTTTGAAAAGAAAAATTCTTATTAGGTATTTTTTGGAATTTTTTTTTATTAGGTACTTTTTAAAAAAAAAAAATTATTAGGTATTTTTTCACACTCTTCCTCTATTTAATAATTAATTAGCTAGAAGTGGAGGAGGTTTTTCATCTCCTTAGAAAAGGGTATAGTCTATTATTTTTCATCTCTCCACAAATTTTACTTGTAATTTCTATGAGTATGGAAATACTAAATATAATGATAATGATAATGAACTTAATTGTAGTACAAAAAATTATAAATTTATATAGCCTTAGGTCATAAATTCATATGATAACTTTATATCAAACAAGGAAAAATTGGCATTAATAATCCAACCTTTCACTCATCCGCAATGAATAATCCCACATTTTTATAATTTTCTAATAATACAACCTTTGTGATAAATTTGCCTACAACATACCTTATTATTAATAATGAGTAATAATAGGGTATGTTGTTAGCAAACTAAATTAAAGGTTGAATTATTCACAGCGAACTAAGAGCAAACGTTAGATTATTAGAAAATAATCAAAAGATTGGATTATTCACAGCGGATGAACAAAAAGTTGAATTATTCATATCAATTTTTCCATCAAACAATTGTTGAATCATATGATGTAAAAGAAAAAGTGAAAATAATTGCAGGCAATGGATTTTCCAGGAGGGAAGGTTACATTTACATCTCAAATGAGTTTCATAGCTGAATCTACCAAGATGAGGGTACCTTGCTATCGTCTTCTTGGAGGGGCTACTTCTACCAAAACCCACCCATTTGTATGTGCTACCTATAAAACATGAGCATTTTTTTCATTTGTTTTCCCTTTTTCTCTAAAGAAAAAGTTAACAATCAATATTAAATTTTACCAAATAATTAGCAACCAGTCTTTTGAGAGACTGCCTATCTGAGAGACAGTCTCTCATGCCCAGACTATTAAAGTTTAATGTCTACTTTATTTTATGTTTTCTTTATGACCGACCTAACTAAAGTTGGTCTCTCAAAGAGACTGTTGTGAATTGTTAACTCATTCTACTAGCTTAGAAGTCAATGTAGTTAGTCAAAACTTTTAAAGTACTCTTATTTATTATATGTAAAACTCTTGTATGAACTTGCTGTACGATTAATGTGCACCTTTTCATTTAAAGTGTAAAATTAAGTGATTTTAATTAAAAATAACAGAAATATTAAAATTGGTGCACAAGATATTAGGGTCAGCAATACTTTTTCTTATATTTAAAATTAATTTAGTTTATTATTCTATTATTGATTGTTAGAGATATATACTAAAATTAATTGTTAGACATTAGTTATTTATTTATAAAAGAGACATTAAGTACGAACTCAATACTCAATAAAAAAGTTATCTTCCGTAATTATTTCATTTTTTTGTCATATAAATGAAAAAAAAAAGATAACTATAAAGCCATATATCAAATAATTTTTATCGACTGTTTGACTATCGAATAAGTTAAAAATCAAAATATAGTCAAGTAGTTGAACATTTACCAAAAAAAAGGGAATCATGTGCTATCATCATATCATATCATCATATCATACAATCTTATAAAAAGACTGTAAAATTCCACATGGCACTCTCTCAGTGATTTGTCATATGGAATATGTCTTACCAAAATTAGCATTAACTCATCTATTTTAATATATGAGTAGTATATCACAATCATACAATCTTATAAAAAGACTGTAAAATTTCACGTGACACTCTCTCAGTGATTTGCCATATGGAATATGTCTTACCAAAATTAGCATTAACTCATCTATTTAATATATGAGTAGTATATCACAATTAGATATATTTTGTTAACTTTTTTAGAATATAATATTTTTAAATATAAAAGACAGATAATATTTTCAATAAAAGTTTCTTAGAATGTATATTTGTTTTTTAATGTTGAAGTATTTGCTAATTAATTAAATTTTTTGATTAAAATTTTAATTTCTAAAATATTTATAAAGAAACAAAAGATACATGACAATCAAAAATTATTTTGAAAATGACAAAAAATCATTATACAAACATTGTTGAAACATTACACGGATTTAAAATATAATATTTACATAAAATTTTATGCTAACAATTTCGTGCATTGCACGAGTTTCTATACTAGTCGTATATAAAGATGAAAGAATTGGTTAATGTTTATTGTACAAGGTAAACCAAGAATTGGCAACAAGGATGTATACTAGCATGATTAAACTTCAAATAATGGATACTTATCTGTATGAAGCTCAAAGACAAGGAAGATTTTCATTTTACATGGCTTCAAATGGTGAAGAAGCCATTAATATTGCATCTGCTGCTGCTCTCTCTTCTCAAGACATTATTTTTCCTCAGGTATTGGAACATATCTCCAAGTGTGATGTTACATCGAAAAATCAAAAAGTGGTTGACTAACATATATACTTAATGGGTCGCTTCTCATAATACCAATTGGTTTTAGGATGAAACATCCTGGGGTATGTGCGTAATCAACTCTCCTCTTATTGTGTACTAGCCCGTTAACAAATTAATCACAAATAATCATTCTTTTAAATTTCTAATAGTTATTCACGTAAAAAACACTCAAAAATACTCCCTCCGAATCTTTTTAGTTGTCTCATTTCCTTATTTGGCAAATTCATATCAATTGTCTCATTTTCTTTTTTGTCTATCTTTTTTTTACCTAAATACCCTCACTTTTACTACTCCCAATACCCAACTACCACCGTTACAATTAATTTAATCAATTTAAATACCCAACTACTACCTTTTTAATGGACCCCACACCACCCTTAATAACCGTGAAAACCCAAATGGGACATCTAAAATGATTCGGAGGGAGTACAAGAAAAGACACCTTTGGAGTAGTTACGCTGATTAAATGGTGGTAGGCCAAAAAATATGGAATTCATAAGCTCGTGATAAAATATAATTTCTCTATGACATTATTAAAAACTTTGACGAATGCATGTAATCTTTAAATTTTATTTATCGACATCATTTAATTTTTTTCTACATTTGTCATTGCCGTTACCCATTAGCTACATGTTTTCATTAGGTTATTTCTTAACATAGTATTATAATCCTAACTCACGGGTTCAAATCTCATTTTCATCGTAAATATTAGTATAGAGAACCCGGGCTACTACTATGGCGTGGTTACACCATACAAGAATGTACTAATCAATGTTTCGGAAACAAAGATGATCTTGGGAAAGGTCGACAAATGCCAGTACATTATGGGTCAAGTGCACATAATTTCTTTACAATATCATCTCCTATAGCGTAAGATTTCTTTTTCTATCATATTAATGTTTAATTGATAGAAATATTTGTCGTGATTTGTCTTAGTTGAACAGGGCAGATGCAGCCTTATTCAATGTTGTTAGCTGACAGCATTTAACAAAGTTATAACTTCTAATATGTTAACAAGTGTATTTGTTAAGTTGGTTAAAAAATTGATATGTGACCAGTGTAACATAATTCATTAGTTAATTTACTTTTTTGGATTCACGATTTGCTCAAGATGACCATAAACAGCCCAAAATCGATCATAGTTTTTTTTATTCAAGATTCGCAAAGCGATTTAGTTTCAGGTTCAAGCGTTGTATATTATCAATATTTTAAAAAATAGTACTTAATACATTGACATTATTTGATAGAATGAACATTAATGAAGTAAAATTGGGATTGTTTCAGTACTCAACTACCTCAGGCAGCAGGAGCAGCTTATTCGCTAAAGATGGATAATAACAAGGATGCTTGTGTTGTGGCCTTTATGGGAGATGGTTGCACAAGTGAGGTACATCAATTCTTATTCACTAAATATTAGCTAAATTTCTTGTTTTTATTTAATTATGTTGCGATTAAGTGCGACTTGCGAGCACAAATTAAAAGGCGTATTTATGAGTGAACTTTTAGAATGAAATCCTATGAGGTTGTTAATTGGTAATTTAAGTTGATAACTTAATATGGTGTTGAATGTTATGGTTAAAGCATGGATTAATGAGCTAATGAAGCATGGGATTTATGAGACTTAATGAAGTAAAGGTTTAGTGTAAGATGGTCTACTATGCAATTCGAGCAGAAACTGTCCAGGAGGGACCTGATGGTCGCTCGATCCCCGCTCGACCGACCGAGCCTCTGCTTTGGTCGAGCGAACTCTCTGACGTGCATAGGATGCTGATTTTGACTCTTCAAATGCATGGGCTGTTTCATTGTCATTTATTCTTAGCTTTCTTAATGTTGCTTAGTGTGATCTTTCCTATAAATAAAGAGTTCATTTGCTCATCTAAACACATCCACACAATTACCCCAAATCAAACACTAGCCTAAAATCTCTTCTCAATTGTAATTCTCTATTTGTGAATTGTGATAATATAAGAGATACTACACACCGAAAGACGTAGCCTAAATTGGGTGAACCTCGTTAAACTTTTGTGTTGTTTATTATTCCATTTTTACTTCCTACAAACATCGATTTTATTGTTTGCGTAATTTGTTTCACACAAGACTTCGCACTTTCGGTCTTGGTGATATTAGAGTTTGAAACACGTTGTTTGATCTCTAATATAACATCGTTTTCAAATAATTTAATTTATAATAGACCATTAAAAATTTGAATTTGAATAGTAATGGTTTCAGACTATATATAGAATTCACCTGGGTTATATTTTAAATAACAAATAAAGTATTTTCATCAACCGTTATCGTCTAATAACTCAAATTATTTAATTTATAATTATACTTAATTTTTGAATTTGCAACTTAATTTGAACATTAGTTTTATACGGTATCTTAATTTGCAAGTAAATAAGACTATTAAATGTAAATAATAAATTTGTTTTGTAGGGAGATTTCCATGCAGGTATGAATTTCGCGGCAGTGATGGAAGTGCCCATTGTTTTCATATGTCGCAATAATGGATATGCAATTAGTACTCCTGTTCAAGACCAATTTCGAAGTAACTATACCTATTGCTACCTTCTTGTTTATATTTTTAAGGAAAATTTACTTTAAAAAATTCGGGGCTGTTTTATTCTAAAAATCCGACCTTTCGATTATTTTTGAAAAATCCGACCTTTGCCCTTCATCTTCATCTAAAGAACATACCCCATAAGTTAACCTGAACAACCGGTTAAATTTCATTTTATAACAAAAGAGAAATTCAAAATTAATAAACCCTAAATTGCTATGAAGATCTTCATCTTCTTCATTTTTCATTTCAACCATGGAAGCCATGTACTATGTTCATCCAAATCAAAGTTCTTTACTTTATGATCTGGGATCTGGGATTAAATCTACAAACATCAAACAAACAGTAAAGAACAACCAAAACTTGCAAAGATAAGCATAACTTACAAATGGGTACAAGTCAATGGTGATTAAATCTACAAACATCAAAAGAAAATCAGATCAAACTCAAACCCAATTACAAAACCAAAAGTCAAAATCAATCAAAACTCATAAATAAATTTCTGGTTGTCCTTAACTGGATGTAATTGAAGTTCATATCTTGTTCTTCACATATACCACAAAATCAAAGTTCATATCTTGTACTTACAAATTACTGGTTTTGATTACCCCAAAGTCAAAGTTCATATCGTAATTACTTAACTGGATGTTTGTAATCAATCAACACTAGGTTTTTCACCAAATTACTTATACCCCTAATCAAGATATGAACTTCAATCAAATAAATTAATTACATCCAAACTTATACATCTTCAAAGAGCATCAAATTAGAAGAATAAACCCTTAAATTAAAGCAGTTTTTGTCCTAATTTCTGTAGGACAACTACAGCTATGGTTACTCAGATGGATTTTCAAGATTTGAAAGGAATAGTTGTGGTAGATTGAATGAAGATGAAGATGGGTTATGAAGAACACTGATGTGGAAGGAGGGAAGTAAATGAGGGAAGGAGGGAAGTTGGTATTTTTTCAAAAAATCAGGTAACCGGTCATTTTGGACTTTAGATAACAATGGAGGGCAAAGGTCGAATTTTTCAAAAATAATCGAAAGATCGGATTTTTAGAAGAGAACAGCCCAAAAGTCGGATTTTTAAAAGTAAATTTTCCTATTTTTAATTGTTCTCTTGAGAAACCGTCTTTCATAAAGACAACTTTCAAGTCCAGTCTAAATCTATATTTAGAGCTGTAACAAAATATATTTAGAATTGCACTGGGCTTTTGAGAGCCGTCTTTACAAAAGACAGTTTCAAGTAAGAATTTGTGTTATATTTTAGTACCTCTATTTCATAATGTTAATTTTGGTTTGAATATTTCTTATATGATAACATAAAATATTTTTTTTTCTAAAAGTAAAAAATTCAAAATATATTCATGTGGAACCAAATTAGCCTTATCTTAATGTACAAAATTTTAATATACTCCCTCTGCTTTTTTTCAAATGTTTCATTTGCTTTTGAGTTACTATTTGTTAGTCACTCTTAATTTGTATTTTATTTTAATCCATGCATTAAACATAGTCAAATGGGATATTTTTAGTTTGTCTCATTATAATATTTATTAATATCTAGTTTTTATAATTTTTAATTATACACAATTAATGTTATTAAATATTGAATTAGTGCATTAGCATACCTGTAAAAAACAAATGAGGACAATTGAAATGAAACGAAGGAAATACGAATTTTTTATTATTTTTTTATAAATTGTATTTATAAATATTCAAATTATACTTAAAAAATCGGTAAAATAACCAACAATATTTAACACATAAATGAATTTATTAATTTTATGATTTGATTATTTTGGAAGGTGATGGTATTGTTGTAAAGGGGCAAGCCTATGGAATACGTAGCATTCGGGTCGATGGAAATGACGCACTTGCTGTCTATGATGTTGTTCGAACTGCCCGTGAAATGGCCATAACGGAACAGAGACCTATTTTAATTGAGGTAATTTAAGTAAATTTCAAGATTTATATAACACAAATTCTTACTTGAGACCGTCTATTGTATAGACGTCTCAAGTTTGGGCTGACTCAATTTACAATTTTTTTAAAAAAAAATTATTGGTGGTTTTATAAGTTAGAAGGGAGATATAGGCTGAGCTCTTGAGAGACGTCTTGTATTACTAATTAAACTTAGAAAAAATTATCTAGAATAATCCCAATTTACCATGAATAGTCTCATCTATTGATTAACCATGAATAATTCCAACTTTGAGGGGTATTTTCCTAGAGTAAATCCGGTGACCGGATGACTTGCTATATAGCAAGTTTTATTTTTAATTAAAAAAAGATAAATTAAAATAAAATGTCGAAAAAATGTTCAAAAAAAATTATGATTTTTTTAATTATTTAGAATTTTTTATTTAAAATTTCAAAATTTTTCTCTATTTGTAAATTTATTTTTAGTTTACTTTTTTTTGGTGAATTACCTACTATAACAGATCATCGGGTTATCCAAGTTTACTCTAGGTAAATACCCCTTAAAGTTGGATTATTCATGATTAATCAATAAGTGAGATTGAGATAGACTTGCAAAAATATTGAGAGAGGGAACGAGGCTTGATACGGACAAAGGCCCACCAAAAATTTCTTGGGCCGGGAGAGGTGGTTGTTTTTTAGGTGGTGATGACTAATTTAATACAAAATGATATCGGTAAATCTTTATCAGTCGATCTCCTGAGAGATCATCTATCTGATAGATGTCTTTTAGGCCAACCTATTGAAGCATAATGCCCACTTTTATTCTATATTTTCCTTTATGGATCGGTTCAATTAGAGATTATCCCTTAAAGAGACCGTCTCTCACAAGAATTTGTGATTCTTTATTGAGATCATCTCACCATGAAACGATGTCAATTGGGTTAGCCCAATGCTTAAAAAAAATGTTGACCTAACAATTTAAATTTATTATTTTTGAAATTTTTTATTTATGAACTGCTTGTATGAGCTCGTCTCACGGTAAAACGGTCTTATATAAGACTTTTGCATCAACTAAACTATAAAGTAAGAGTTATTATTGTTAGAAAACGTTTCGTGGTGAGATGACCTCGAACGTTATGTTATTATAATATGTATGAGATAAGTTATATAACCAATATATGAATTGCGTTTCTCAATAAGACAGTATCATACAACATTACAACTATTTGTAATAAAAAAATAATATCATCTTGAAGTTAGACTAAAATTAGAATAGAGTTTTCAGGCTCTAACATATCGAGTCGGACATCATTCAACTTCGGACGATTCCACGAAGTATAGGCCGGCTGAAGAAATCGAACATTGGAAAACCAACCAAAATCCTATTACAATTTTTAGGAGATGGATTGAGAAAAATGGATGGTGGAATGAAGAAGCTGATTTGGAAATTCGAAACAAGATCAAGAAAGAGGTATATTTTTTGTATTTTTTATTTATAGTTTTCAAAAAATGTCTATTTTGTAGTGATAATGTTAAAAACCCTATTAAACTAAAAGCTTGAGTTGATGGTTAAGGCCCTAAATATATTACATATTCGAACACGCCCCTTACACGAGAGTCCTAGAAGTATGGATGCAGCAGATGCTCTCCTCATATACCTTGGTTTAGAATCGAACCCTTAATCTCTTGTGACGATGATTCTGATACCATGTCAAGAAACCAACTCAAACAAAAGTTGAAGCTGAAGGTTGAGACTCCAAAATATATTATACTCCCTCCACCCTTTTTATTGTCCACTTTGGCTTAGACACGGATTTTAAGAAAATGATAGTTGGGGTATTTTAAGTGATTATAATAATTGTAAAGATGATAGTTGAGATATTTAAGTGATTATAATAATTGAAAGGTGGTAAGTGGGAGTATTTCAAATAATATAAGTTGGGGTAGATGTGGGTATTTAGGTAAAAAATATTTGCCAAAAATATAAAGTGGATAATTAGATTGAATTGACTAAAAAGTGAACAATAAAAAAGAATCGGAGAGAGTATAATCTAACAGATTACACAATAATATTGATTATTATAAGGATGTGATAATTCGTCACATAATCTCACTGTAGCCCATTTGTGTGGACACAGTACACCCGTAGCTCGGGCCCACAAACCCACGGGTCAAGAGCGTTGACTTGCAAATGCACTTGGTGAGGTTCATTGTTTTTCTAAAACCATATGGTTCTAGCAAGGCTAACTCAACCAATATATATCAAGTTAACATTCCGGTATATATTTTATCGACGTGGAATCTTCTCTATCGACGTGGGATCTTCTCTCGCATATTAATTATTTCCAACGATTTTGATGATGAAGGTGATGGAAGCAATTCAAAAGGCAGAAAAGTTGGAAATCCCAGCAGTGATGGAATTGTTTACGGATGTATATGATCAACCAACTAAAGATTTGGTTCAACAAGAAATGTTGCTTAAGGATATTATTAAGAGGCATCCTAAAGATTATCCCACTAATACGGATGTTGCCCACTGAATTGTATTGTTTATATTAAATTTGAAGTATTAATTATTATTATTATAAATTAAAAATGTGTATTGTCCTATAGCTTAGATGGAAAGCTTTTGATGAGATTGTATATAAATGTCTCCTAATGGTTTACGTTCTCCGTTTCATAATACTTACTACATTTAACTTTTTTATGCAGTCCAATGTACTATTTTGTTCATTTAAATGTCGAATTATACACATTTAAAATTATAAAAAGTTTATATTATGAAAGTATGCGATTAGACGATTCAAACAAGATCCCACTTGACTATATTATTACTTACATATTAGCCGCAATATATAAAATAAACTTAAACAATAAATAATGCCCAAAAACAAAATGTAGCAAGTATTTCGGAACAAAGGAAGTACTTCCTCTGTTCCATAATACTCGCTACATTTTTCATTTTGGAAAATTTCATATTACTTGCTACATTTCCTTTTTTAGTAAAAATACCAATCATTTAAAGTTATACATACTCCTATTTTTATCCTACTCTATATCTAATTACAGCTATTTTTCTTTTTTATTTTTTAATAAATAATATTAAAAAATTTCAAAAAAAAAATTTTCATCTACTGCTCATCATTACACAGTAACTTCTTAATCTTTATGCTCATACAATGATAGCAAGTAAATCAAAAGGGAGGAAGAAGATATAAAAATTTAAAGCACTTAATGATAGGGCATTTTACCTTGCTAAGGGCAAAGTTTGCCCTAAAATAATGTAAAGTAGTGACACGTGATGTTTCAGAATGTTTCATGCAACAAGACGAATCAGAGGTTATGCACGTCAATGTCTTGTCTTGTCATTTTTTCTTTTTCTGACCTTGTATAGTTGTATGTCTGGCATCACTCCACTTTTATTCAACTTTCCTCTATTGAATTCATTTGAGTTCAAACTATTACTTCATCCGTTTTTTTATTTATTTAGCGACTATTTTAGAATTGAAAAGTATGATCTCAAAAATTAAAGGAGTAGTATATTCATTTAAACTATTATTGTTTTAAATGATTATTTTGTATTATCTATCCATCACTTTTATATTTAATTATTATTTTATTAATTAAAATATAGTTAAACCAAATTTCATTTAATTGTCTAAGATAATTAACCTTATTTTTAACACTTATCACTGAAATTGTTTTTTAATCATGATCCATGTGTACACTTTGTGTTTTTCTTTTTTATTTGATTATTTAATTAGTCATATTTTTATCTTTTTATATGGTTATTTACAAATAACCGTTATTCATTAAGATTTATTAAAAAATCTTAGTCAATAACGATTATTTGTAAATAACCATAAAAAGATAAAAATATAACTCATAACATAATCAAAATAAAAAAGAAAAACGCAATTATAAAAATAATGGACCTATAGCATAGTGTCACATACATGTAATTCACAATTAATTTAAATCACGGTTATTTAGCAAGCTTAAGATTTATTGCTTCTATAATTATTGACATCCACACATTCAACTCACACATTTATCTCATTTATATGTTATGCCATTTTTCCCTTTGAATATACTCCCTCCTATTCAGCCCAAATGTCCCATTTTTTTCCGGGCACTGTTCGCTTATCACTCTTAATTTGTATTTTACTCTTAATCTATAAGTTAAAACATATTCATGTGTGATTTTGTTTGATTCGTCTCAATACAAGGATTATTAATATCAAATTTTTATAATTTTTAATTCAAAATAATTTGGGATATTAAGGATTAAAATTTTGCCTCAGCAAATTTGAAAAACTAAATAGGACAATTAAGCTGAATAAGAGGTAGTATCTTTTATTTACTTTTTTAAAAATTTTACTTTATTTGTAGATTTACCTTATTTGTACTTTCAATTAATTCTATCCATACGATTTAGTAGTCCCAATTAATTTCTAATAACTTGTGTCGAGTATTAGTGCTGCAATATCTTAAAAACAATGTAAATAGCATGAGAATATAAGTAACTAGTTTTAAAATTAAAAACTTTAAATTTAAATTTAACTTTTAAATTTTGAAACTATTTCCATTTTCCACTAGTTCATAAAGTTCTATATAAGTAAGTATTGAGCTGCCTTGAACAATATAACCAAAGTAGAATTATAAGTTTTTTCTTCACTATCTTATTCTTTCCAAACATCTATCCAATAATGAGGCCTTTTTCATTCTTTTTTCTCATGCTCATAATTGTCTTAGCCTCAGGTAAAGTCTACACTATTTCTTCGCTTAAATCTTAAGCCTTTTAATTATTTCATTTTCCCCTTCAAATATATGACTAATATTTCATTTATATTATTAATTTATCATCGCTGGTTAAGAAATTTAATTAATACGCAAATTTTTATATGAGATGGTCTCACCGTAGAATGGGCCTCATTATTGAGTTAATCAACTCAATAATAGAAATTTTTTGCATAATGGACCTTTATATGGACACATATCACGGTGAGATGGTCTCATACAAGGAGTTGGTTAAAATAAACTTACTTTTGATAATAACTTCAAACATATTATATTATTTGTAGATCCGCACCACCAATAATTAAGTCTACATATATTTATTTTAGTATCAATACATTTATTTTACCATCAATAAAAAATTCAAACGTATTACATTAATTTTAGCACGAATAAGTTTACAAACGGGTGTTTCAGAGCTACAATCATATATATTTCCTCCATTCCATAATATTTATTATTGAATGTGACATGTTATGTGGGAAAATATCACTATAAGTAGCAACTATTATGAAACGCAAAAGGTAATTTACACAATTGGAAACATTATCACCCTTATTGAAACAGGGGTGACATATTCAACTTTAGGGTTAATATTTTTTTAGTGATAATTTTAACATAAAAACGAGTTTCACCCTAATAAGATATGTCAACTTCTAAGCGATCTATGTCGCTCCTTAGCTTGTTTGTAATGTTTATATATACCAAGTTAAATCATTTTACTTGATATTGAAGGTTTAAATATCAGTTCAAACTTTTAGTTAAATTGGTCTATTCTGTAGCATTTAGACTTGATATAACAAGAGTTCATAAGTTTAAATGTTAACCATCTCATTTAAAATAAAATATTTTACACCAGATATAAGAAGGGTTTCTGCTATATGTATCAACACTCCTAGGTCCTAGCCTAGAAGGATGACATGTGAGTGAACATCTTAATGAAATAGTGTATGTACTTCCTCCCTATTCGATTATCCGCACTTTTCGTCATTTGGCGTAAGTTAAAATATAGTCATGTGAGATCTTGTTTGAATTATCTAATCACGTGCTTTCATTTTATAAACTTTTTATGTAGTGGTGCATCATTCAACACATAAATTAACAAAATAACACATTAAATTGCGTAAAAAATTAAATATAGCAAGTATAATAGAACGGAGGAAGTAAAATATACCAATAACATAATTTATCAACTTAAACTTTTAATTGAGTTGACCGTACGAATATGGTAAAGTAGTACTTCATATTATGAGTTAATGAATTTAATTTTGTTATTGTGGATGGAGAAGAAATTGGGCCAAAAGTGGGAGAAGCAAGAACATGCGAAACAGCAAGTCATGCATTCAAGGGAGCATGTTTAAGCGACAGGAATTGCGCAAGTGTTTGCAAAACAGAAGGATTTCCTGATGGAGATTGTAAGGGCTTACGTAGAAGATGCTTCTGCACCAGGCCTTGTTGAATATTTGCTTTTTACTTCTAGAAACTTCTTATCTATTCCATCTTAATGCTGGACACTAGTTCCTTTCTTATGTGTGTTTTTCAAAAATAAAATTAATTATTGCATGGATCTAGCTACTACATGCAATATTAGTTATGTACTTCATATTATTATGTTTATGTGGAGTATTATTATTATAATTATTATTATTCATATAAATTATTGTCGTTAAAGTTTAAAGTTTGGATAATTCTTTGAGACCTATGAAAATGGTTAGACGAAGAAATTCTGGGTCAGATTGACTTTAAATGGGCTATTTTGAGTCGAGTCTTATCGATTTGACAAATTTGCAATTCATTCGAACAGGACCGGCCCTAAGGGAGGGCAAGAGAGGGTATCGCCCAGGGGTCCGTTGTTAAAAAAACAAAATTAATGGTTGTAGAATATCCATGTAGGTTATAAATTGCAAAGGAAAAAAACCTCAGTTTGTTATTTCGCCCAGGTCCCAATATATTTAGGGTCGGCCGCCCTGCATTCGAAAAACAAGTAAGGGTTAAAAATGGACATGTTAAGTAAAATCTAAAAAGAGTTATATCGGTTTTCCGGTGCTATAAAGCTAGTTGTGTACGTAGTTGTTTGTTGTCTATGTAATTGTAGCCGTGGGTAGCATGTGGTAATTGTATAATTTTAGTTATTAGATACTTTGTCGTTTAATTACTATGTAAATTAATTTTGTTGGGTAAAAATAGTAGTTTTGATAATAGTTGTGAATTGTAGTATGATTAATTTGTTGAGAAAATATATAATGAAAATCTTAAACCACTATTTTTAATTTGAACAAGTTATAATGTTTTAAAAAACAACTATACTAACATCGAGACGTTACTAAAAGTTACTTAAACAACTACCTTACCGTGCAATGACATTTTTTTAAAAAAGTAGCATTTTAACCTCATCGAAACACTAATAGCTTCTACTACTGCTACACCACATCGTGTGTTATATAAGGTTATCTGTCTATGAAGAGGTGTACGTTCGAGTTATCGAGTCGGTATAAAATTGAATCTTGTGTCAACGTTGATTTTTGTATAATTATAAAATCATGTTCAAATCGATTCAACTCGAATTCAATTACATGATCAGATAAATATACAAAATCAGAATTTTTTATACCTATCAATCTGTTACTTCAACTTCACCTTTGGGAAAACAAAAGTACAATATTATACTCCCTCCTATTCACTTTAATCATCCAATTTGGTTTTGACACATTTGTAATTGTCAATGCACGTTTTTAATCTCAAATATCTCTAATTGTGCTTCAGTAAAAATTATAAAAAGTAGATATTAAGAAATTTATAATAAGACAAATTAAATAAAATCCCACACGACTATGTTGTAACTTATAGATTAAGAACAAAACACATTAGAAAAGTGATTAATGAATAGTGTTGAAAAATTAAATGGGACAAGTAAACAAACAGTGGGGAATAGTATTCATTAACTTCACTACTTGCCCAGCATACCTACTAAAGTTAAACACCAACCAAAATTAAATTCCACAACCAAATAAATTTATAAAATTTAGTCCTAATAAGGTACATATGGTTTTCCCTTTCAAACCCATTTTTTGTTTGAAATCAAAAAAAAAAAAAAAAAGATTTTTCATCCTTATTTGGAAATATGAAAGCAAAAAGCATTAACTATTGTGCATCATAAAGGTGGTAAAAGCAAGTTTGGGACCAGAAAAGAAGCTAACATAGCACAAGTCGGACCAGAAAAGAAGCTAACACACCACAAGTCTCAACCTATTTAGTAAACAGATCGGGTCGACTCATTTAATTAATTTTATCAAAAGTCTCAACCCAAACTCACTTATTTTGGATTAGGTTCAGATCGAGTTAGCAAGTCGGGTTAACTTTTACCAGCCCTAGTGAGTAGAAAAATTTGAAATAAATAAGATTATTTATCAAGAAAAAGCATACAATAAGATTATAATCAAACTTATTCCAAAACTAAGCGTGTAATCAACAAACTTTAGGTTTGGGCTGTTCGCACTTAGTAAGTGCGAACAGACTGAAAACCTAAAACAAGTTGTTTGCTGTTAGTAACAGCGAACGACCTGTTTCAGTTTTTCAGTCTATTCACACTTACTAAGTCCGAATAGCTCTTGTCTTAAAATCAGCATGTTGACCATGTTTGACATGTTCGTAGTTACTAAGTGCGAACATAAGTGCGAACAAAAACTTGATTTTATTGATCAGTTTATTATTGTTCGCACTTACTAAATGCAAATAAACCCGAACATGTGCTCTAATGTATCAAACGCTTATATTTGGAATAAATTTGATTTGGATCTTATTGCATGCTTTTTTTTTATTAAAAGTCTTATCTATTTCAAATTTCCAAGTGAGTAGTGAATGGGTCAGTGGGTGTTCAAATGGCCAGGTCCCTTTTTCAACCCTTATCAGGCCTATTTTTCGGAGTCTTATGGGAGGAATTAATTGGCCGAAAATATTGAGTTGTCTGAAAATAGTCTATTACTATTAAAATAGGGTTAAGTGAGTTAGTGGCGCCTTTATTTATGTACTAGGTACATATCAGTGTTAAGCACGGAATCATAAGAATTTTTGGAAAAAAATATGAGAAAAAAATTGGTTATTAAAGACTACTATAGAAGTGAAAAGAAGCATCAATGGGAAAATATATGAGACAAAATCAAATATGGGTTAAATTAATTTAGCAAACCAATGGAATAAAATTAAATTTAAAAAACTATCTAAAATAACTTAAGTAGAATTAGACGGGAATATAACTCTTAAAATTGTGACACTTGTCACATTCTTCTATTGCTTTAGTAGAATTTATGATTATGATGATTAGACTCTAGATACTCTTTCATTCACAAAATTTTGTGAGAGACGGTTTCTATGAGAGACCATCTCTAATTGGGTTGGTCCATTAGGAAAAATGTAGAGTAAAGGTAGGCATTAAGCTTTAATAGATTGGGTCTGAGAGACGTCTCTCACAAAGACGGTCGCTCATGAGACTTGTTGTCTTTCATTTAGCAGTTGTGTTTTTGTCTTTGTCTTTGCCTTTGCACATAGTATTTTTTATTCGTGTTTACCTTTATATGTATTTGTTTATTTATATGTATAATTTATTCTGGGTTATCAACCATCAACTTAAGCTTTTGCTTAACTTGGTTCCTTAACATGGTATCAGAAATCAACGTGACAAAAGGTCACGAGTTCGAATCTCAACCACTTCTCATTTAAAATGGAATATTCTGTGTCTATACGCATCCAAACTTCTAGCCCATTGGGCTCTCGTGTGAGGGGCGTGTTAGAGAATATAATATACACAAATTCTTATGAGAGACGGTCTCTTTGAGAGACCATCCCTAAATTGGTGAGCCCATCATCATTTTTTAGTTTAATCAGGCTTTAATGAGCTGGGTCTGAGAGACGTCTCTCAAAAAGACGGTCTCTCAGAAGACTTGCTAATATACTATATACTAGAGCCTCAACCATCAGCTTAAGCTTTTGGTTGAGTTGGTCCTTTGACAGTGACACCTTCCCATCTCTGATCATGGTTCCCATAAATGAATTATACTAGGTATGATAATGATAATGCTGATGATATTATTAAAAATAGATTGTGTTCTAAATTGGTTGAAAATATCAGCTGAAAGGGGCCTTTAAAACCTTAAAAAACAGGTTCTTCTATGTATTACTAATTTAATGCCCATAAGAAATAGAATTTTTACTTTTTTCTAAAAATCAAACCCAGAATTAATATTTGTGGGTGATATTTGAATATGCAAATATGATCCACTTGAGATTTAACCAATTACACAAATTCTTGTATATTGCCTCATACTTAAATTAAATAGCTTATATAAAATGGGTTGAATAAATAATGTCACAATTTTTTTTTTTAAAAAATGGGTTGTGCTGGGCCTTTGAAGCTTGGCCCATTTTCAGCCCATTTCACCTTTTAAAATCCAGTTTTTGTAAATGTTGGATCTGACCCGTTGAATACTCTTTGTTGTGAATAGGGGTGTGCAAAATGAGATCGGACCGGAATTGGAATCGGATTGGTTGCATCCGGGTGTTTACTTATTCGTCATTCCAGGTTTCCGGTTCGGTTCGGTCTGAACCTGGAAAAATCCGGGTTGGATCGAATGAGACCGGATGTACACAAAAGTGATTTAGTTAGTGACAGTTTATTTATTTATATAAAAATGAAAAAAGTAGAAAGGAAATAATTTTCAACAAAGTAAAGTTTTTATTAGATACTTTTGACCGAAAAATTATATCATGTAATTTTTTAACAAAAAAGTGTTTCATTATGTAATTTTTAACAATTTCTACCAATATTTACAAGTTGATAGTATTATTTTTTTGGTTCAGAGATTAGAGTATTATTTTTTGAAGTAGAATAATAAGTTGATAGTTTAACTTTTCTCCCTTTAATTTTTTTCTTCAACACAAATAATAACCTTAACATGTTATAGGGGCACGGATCCAACTCTAATATTGTGGCCCTTTGTTTACAAAAATGAAACAGACTCGAAACAGGTTTTATATGAGCCTTAAATGGGCCTTTATTCTTAATTTTTTGCTTATTTTTCGATAAACTAATTATATTTCAAAAAACAAATAAATTAACAGCTACTCTTGTGAGAGACCGTCTCTCAAAAAGACGACATCAAAACAAAAATCGCACATTTTTATTTTCTCTTAAATTTGTGTAAATTGGGCTATTTAGCCCATATTTCTACTGTGTCTCTTGGAGAGACCGTCTCTCACAACAATTTGTGATAAATTAATTAGAAGATATTTTACTCTACCTGACATATTTATTTCAAAGAAAATTTAAAAGATTAAATTATAAATGGATTAAACCGGGCTGAGCCGAGTGAGAAATTCCAACGCGTTTGAGCTCATTCCTATTTTAATTTTGAATCAAAATAAACTTGACCTATTTTTATTCACAAATTCTTACTTGAGACAGTCTATACAATAGACGTCTCAAGTTTTGGGCTGACCCAATTTATAAATTTAAAATAAAACTGATTGGTGATTTTGTAAGTTAAAAGGGAGATATGGATTGGGTTCTTGAGAAACGTCTATACTATAGACAGTCTTTGAAGATTTTTATTTGAATCTGATCCGATTTCTTTTCAACCCGATGATTACACAAATTTAGTCATCACAAAACATAAGACAATTAATTTATCGGTTGAAAGAAACTTCTACCAAAATTTGTGTCGATTTTATACCACGCATTCAATCACTCGTACAAGCTAATATATTAGGGTTGGAGACTTTTGAGCGAATAAAAATGATACTTTTTTCTATTTGCTTTTGCATAATTTTTTAAATATGTATTTGAGTTTATTATTTATTAATGTAATTCACTAAAAGATATAAATTTTATCTTATAAAATTTTATATATCGAGACAAATCTAATAAAATTTTATATGTCGAGAGATATAATTAGATAATTGTGGTGCATGATAACATCAAATCGAAACAGATGGAGATTAACATAGTCCTAAGTTGTATTTATTAATGTATTTTTGTCTAATTCAGTTAATTAGAAAGGGTCTTTTCCTATTATGATATAGGATTAATATTTTACTTTAATAATGAGATAAATACTGACAAATATTTCTACCATATTATAATTAGCACGTTTTTTTGTTGATCGCATCGCATTTTGTCATTAGCATGGATTTAGTATAATGGACAATTAATTAAAAGGTTTTTCCACTCTTAATGAGCGAGTTTTTTAGCTTATAAATTCAAATGACCAAAAAAAAATAAATTTAAATACCAGTTAAAATAATTTCCTAGCTACAAATTGACTAAATCTGTTACAAATTAGGTTAGATTTCATGTTAACAATGTTAACAAACCTTACCGGTTTATGCTGATTACGAATTCGATCGGACATTATCTTTTTATATAAAACACTAGTATAGAAACTCGTGTAATGCACGAATTTATTAGTATGAATTTATAAAATATATAAAAATATGAAGAATAATGTAAGTGTATATATTATCGTAATTGCATTTATCGAATACAAGACTTTTTAAAGCAACATAATTAATTACTTTTATATATAAAATTGTTATAATAAATTATATAAATAGTTTACCTAATTTAGCTTTAATTTAAAAGAAATCAAATTTTAAATTAGGTAAATATGTTCAGGTAATCAATAATCATTCAGTAATATAATTCCATTTGTCAGCGAATAATAACATTTATTTTCCCATATTTATATAAGAATTTATATAAGAATGTATGATAATTTACATCAATATCCTCCTTATAAGATTAACATTTTTTATGAATGATTATAAGATTAAGGGTAATGATATTTACAGCCCTTAGGGCTGTAAATAAAAATCAACAAATTATATTTATTATCAATAATTTTTAGGTTTCTAAGAGAATCTAGTATGTAGAATTGGGAATAATTAATAGTTTTTGTTGTTATTTAAATTCTCAAAAAAAATTAATGACAAAATAATAAAATATATTTAAGATTATTATGTTTTCAAAGCAAAAACAACAATAAATTACATGAAAAAAGTACAAGATTCTTCCTTATATACGGCCCTTACATTCTCTTAAGATTAACTAGTAGTGGAGTATTAAATTTGAATGACTAGGTTGTTGCTAGAAAGCAAATCAAAAAACAAAATTTCGTGAAACACACCTCTCAATAAGACAAAGGTTAATTAATTTTTCTGTTGAAAAAACTTCAATCAAATTTCTTTCCTATGCCACGCGTCAATCGCTGGTACAATCTATTAAATATGTTTGTTTCGGGTAAAATTTAGTTATAATTTTTTACTCAAATACTTGTTAGAGACGGTCTCTTTTAAGAGATCATCTCTTATTGGGTTGACCTAAAAAAACGTAAAGTAAAAGTGAAAAATAGATTTTAATGGATTGAACCTGAGAGAACACTAGCTTAATTTTTTTAGTGACTCAAAAGTAAAATGTGTCAATAAGTTTCCATCTATGTTAAAACAAATAAAAGTTACTAAACTGTAAGAGTGATAATCGAAAAAATTTCTTCAATGCTTAAGTTGGATGAAGGTTAAAAATGAGAGAATTTAAAATGAAATCTTAAATTGTCTGATGAGAGAGCTTTGTATTTATATTTAGCTTTTTGACAACTTTAAAATAAATTTGTGAGAGACGATTTTTTTAAGAGATCATCTGTAATTAGATAAACTCATTATATTTGTTAGTTTAATTTAGTTTTAATAAGTTAGGCTTGAGAGACGTCTCTTAAAAAGACAGTCTCTCATGAGATATTGTGTTCTTAGAAATATAGATTTATACCCAAATTCTTGTGAAAGACAGTCTCTTTGAGAGACCATCTCTAGTTGGACCGGCCTATTATATATTTTTTAAAATATTGTAAGTAGACATTAAGATGATGTAAGTAGTCATTTAAGATACTAAACGGAGGCATTAAAGATACGATAATTAAGCATTGAGGATAATATAAGTAGGTATTAATAATATGGTAAGTGGGCATTAATCTTTAATGGATTGAGTTTAAAATACGTGTCTCAAAGAGACGGTGTCTCAAGAGACTAGCTAATATATATATAGTAACAAAAAAGAGAATACTCTTACGGCAATCATATACAAAACACATCCAATTAAAAATTCTGATTAAGCATATTAAACAAGCTCCAACACGAATATTAACGTTTTATGTGCAAAAAGGTTACGGTGGAACAATTACATAAATTTCAGAGACGCCACATAAATATTTAAAAAAATTTTGTTACCACGTAGAAAACCGAATCACCACTGTGAAAATTTCCAAAGTGTTTTATTCCAGAACTTATATACGAGAAAACATATATTAACTCATTCATATAGTCCATACTATACATACACTTAGAGCTCCAACATGTAATGAAAGCTAACATGCATGATATATTCTATATTATACCACTCTTGAGCTCCAACTTTCCTACCCATCCTCTAAAAGCCAAAACTCAAAATTGAAGCCAATTGACAAGTGCAATTATTTGCCCTTATCCGTGTTATTTCTACGCTTCTTGTGTGAAGTTTTAGTGGGGTTTAGGATCTATAATAGTGAATTGTTATAATTTTGCCTCAATAGCTTAATTTTGTGTTTTATGTCATATATGAGGCGAAATTGGAGATTTTGTTAGGTCCTTACGTTCAACTTTCGGGATGGTAATCGAATTAAATCAAATTAAATGGGTTCTCTCAATCTCAACTTTCGGAATGGTAATCAAATTAAATCAAATTAAATGGGTTCTCTCAATCTCAACTTTCGTATTTCGATCAATTAACATCACAAGAAAACATACTACTCAATCTCAACTTTCGTGATTTTGACTAAGAAGGAATATTTACTTATTTTATCATCCAAGACTAATAATATTCTCATCCCTCAACTTTCGTGATTTTGGTATTAAGAGAAATTAAAAGACTTTAACTTGAATGATCATACAAAACAATTTAATCAAATCAACTCAACATCACAATCACCAATCCTCATCTAGCAATCACATACATATTAGGGTTCAAATCCAATGTCCTAGCATACAAAACTACTCACTAATCACCGCACTACATTGTTCAGATAAATTTATAACTCCTTCAGTTTTGTTGCGGTTGGTGATGAGATCCTTCAAGAATTGAGCACATGATGGAATTTCTGTCACTGCTTGAAGAAAGGGGAATTTCAACCGTATATCTTTCACCAATTGTAGGAACTTTCCATACCTCTTCTCTAACCTTGCCTTAGCTAACCTTCGTGGAAATGGTGCGGGTTGAACGTAAGGTAGCGAGGTGTTTGCATTGAAGACTTAGTCACATGTAACATGTAACATGTTTGCATTGAAGACTTAGAAGCTTTGGTCAATAAAATTAATTACACCACTATTAACTAAAATTCTTACTTGAGACCGTCTTTTGTAAAGACGACTATCAAAAGTCCAGTCAAATTCTAAATATATATTGTTACAACTCTAAATATAGAATCGAGCTGGGCTTTTAAGAGTCGTCTTTACAAAAGACGGTATCTCAAGAGAGCACATGTATTATTAATAGCCCCCACAACAAGAAACACATTTCTAATCTTATAAGAGGGTACAATAATTATTATTATTATTTTTCATATTACAAACCATCCAACTGTACAATTACAACATGTAAATCTATCTCGATTGATTTTAAAAGCCAATCACTAAAATTATATTTCCTCCGTTCTTTAATGTTTTTCCCATTTGGAATATTCCACCTTAAGGAGAGACAAATTTAATTAATGTTTTTTTGATGTGTTTTTTTATAATTTTTATTATATGTATTTAGAGATATTAAGGTTTAAAATTTACATTAAAAAGTTGAAAACTGTGCAAAAAGCAAATGACAAAAACAAAAAGAAACGAAGAGAGTATAAGTTTAGCATATAATAGAATTGATTATTCTAGTATTTCATAAAATCTGAATCATTTATTTTTTTTACAGTTACGAAAGAATTAAATTGTAAATAAAAAATTTAAATGATAAATTACTTCTAAAAATTTATTATTGAGATAATACGTTTATCTATATTATCATTGATAATCGAAAACTTAATGTTGGATTATATATTTAGTTAAATTTATTATACTCCATCTTATTTACTATAACTGTTCCATTTAATTTTTAGACGCTTAACAATGTACATATTTAAACATAATACCTCAAATTATATTTAGTTAAAAACTATAAAATGTTGATGTTAATAAAATTTACTTCAACATTAGACAAGCAAACAAGTTTCGATCCCTTGATTACATTTTTGCAAGTTATTGATTAATTGTATTAAAATAAAACCAAATAAAACGATAATAGTGAATAAAAGAGAATAGTTTTCAACCAATAAAAATTATCATACATTAAAAAACTTGCATCATTGATTGACATTGATGTATCATACACTATATTAATTTTAATGTATAGTGATGAAAAAGTCAAGTGAATATGAAAGTGACAAGTGTAATTTTTTTATTGGCCAGTATTTTTGCCAGGAATATTTATGGCCAGGAATTTTTATATACAGCAGAATTATTTATGACCAAGGATTTTTAATGTTTAGTATAGTAATTATATGACCTGAAATCTTTTCCTAAATACGTCAGGAGTAAACTTGACCAGGGATTTTTAATGTTTAGTATAGTAATTATATGACAATATGACAATAATAACAATGAGATCAGGGATTTTGACCAGTAATTTTTTTATTTATGGCAGTAATAGTATAGTGATTAATTTATTTATGACCAGGGATTTTGACAACTGAGACAAAATTTCTACAAATTTAAAACGGCAGGATTTTGAAATATGTCATCGTCTACTGAGAATATAGTATATAAAGAGGTGTTTTAAAACTTATAAACTCTGAGCTTTATTAACAACCTATTTTTTGTTTTTTATATTTAATTCTTTGTTTTAATTACAATGTATGTATGTAAATAATTTATCACGCACCTTCATTTAACATTTTCGTTCGTATAAACTTTCACTAAAATACCAACGTATTAAAAAAATCCGTGCATTGCACGGGTTTCTATCCTAGTGTTCTATAATTTTATAGTTTTTCTTTTTCTATATACTTGTTAATCATAGTGCTCTCATCTTACACGATATATCACAATCACTTACATGCATTTCAGAACAAAGAGTGTAATGATTAACCACTGTAATAATTTTAATTAGGGTAATTTAAATTGTAAAAAAAAACTTTTGGTCCATCAGCTGAAAATAAACTTAACTGTACTATTAATTATTTTTAAATAAATTCAGCAATTTTGGTATATTTGCTGAAAACAAACTCAACTATTACTTATTTATAATTGTTTGTCACAAAGAAACTTTGAAGATTGTTATAAACAATAGGTTAATTTATTTTTAACAAATATATCTAATAGGTGGATTTATTTTTAAAAAACAATGGGTGAATTTATTTTCAACCGATCAAGCAAATTAGATTGACATATTATTGATCCTTTTCCCTGTTTAATTATTAGAAGTGTCTTGCAAAATATCTTATTGTGTCATTTTAGCTTATTTTGATACAAATAAAGAGTTAAGTGTTCAAACAATCCAATTCTAATATTTAGTAACTAGTTGAAACAACTTATTGATATGAATAGACTGTTTTTGAACAAGCTACTAATAGCAACGAGTTCAATATCACCAAGTCAAACCAAATAATAAAATCAGGTACGTACTCAAATATCAATAACTATAATCAGCTATCAACCATTTGTCAAGCACCCCATTATAAATACCCCTTGAAGCTTTCACTTCTCAACACATTATATTCTATTCTCAAAACATCCTAAAACTAAAAATGGCTTCCATTTTTCTCTCCTCCACTTATACAATTGTACTTGTCCTTTTTTTCACTTCCGTTTCTATTGGCATAAGTGGCACTAGCTATAACATCCTAGATGTGTTGGGTGTGGGTGTACAGCTTGCGCAATCACCAATGACCACGACTATAATATCCATAACAAATGCTGGTGTGCAAACCATAAAATACAGCTCTAACAAGGACTGGTCTGGAACTGTACTCGGTAGTTACCCTCAAACTATTCAACTCTACCAAAACGGTGGGTTTTCCCATTCAGGTATGTATCCTAATGACCAAAACGGTTCTATTGGAGCTGTCGTCTTTGTTGGCCCGAATAAACAAACCGGATCTGATGACTGTGCATGGGTCTTGGCTTGGAGCAACCCTGGCCAAGGCGACAATAAGGTACTTATAATTCCGTCACGTCATTTATTTTGTTACATTTTCGTTTATATAATATCTATAATAAAGACCGTGATAATTCATCACATGATTACTCGGTGGGACCATGAATTCACAGGTAATGAGCATTGACTTATATACATACTTGATGTGCTTCACTATAGTTATTAGAATCTTGATTCTGAACTACGGTTCTACGATCTTATAATCCAAAAATACGCAACCGATACAAATCGTAGGTAAGATCTTAATGTGGTAGAATCGTGCGATCCTACGTACTTAGCTCAGAAAATTAGGTGGTAAGATCATAACACGATTCTACCATTCTATGATCCAACGATCCGATCCTACATAGGTAGTTTCAATTCGTAAAATAATTTTATATGATACAGATTTCACTATGTATAAATATATATTTAATATATTTATATCAATACCTTATAAAATTCAAGTTTTTCTTGATTTGCAGTTTAAAAATGATTATTAAAGGTATTTTCTTTTCAAAACTTAATAGATAAAGTCAAATAAGTTTTTACTCACACTATAAAATAAAAAGAGAACAAATATGTTTCACAATCTGTAATCCAAAGCACATCTAGGATCACATGCACGATTCTACAATCCGATTCTACCAATTTAGATCCTACCCCTTCAACGATCCCAGGTAGAAACTCGATCCCAATAACCTTGAGCTTCACTCTGTTCAAAAACATATGATATTAGGAGGATTAACCATCAAATATTATATATAAGTTTTAGAAATGTGAGATCTTCTTCATATGTAATGTATTTTTTTTGAATATATCTATCTATCTGTTTCATTAATTCTTATTTACGTTACGTAAATCTTGATTTAATTTGAGGATAAATTAATTTGTGGCAACCTTAAAAAGACTAACCGGTAACTAATTAACTCTAAAAAACCAGTGTACCATGTTTAATATTAGTGGCAAATTCACACCAAGCAAGACTAATACACTCGTGAACTATTATCTTTTCAACTTTGCTTCCTTAATAGTATTTATATAAAATATATTTGAGATGACTAAAAATAACAATATTTAGCGATCAAAATATTAACAATAAAAATTTTAAGATTTATGGTTTAAATATTTATCCAAGTTAAAAAAAATAATATAATAATAGACTTTTTGTTATCTTTTTATTTTAAATTAAATTTCTTTATTTTTCTATATATTTAATAGACTTTTTGTTGTACATAAATGGGTTTTGAAATGGTGTAGAAACAAACACAATAATAATGCAAAAATAAACGCAAATTACACTCCAGGATCGATCTATTAAACTGTAAATTTAAATGTTGGGTTCAGGTGTACGTAGAAACGGGGCCTAGTAACAAGTACATTCCAGGAGCTGTTGGCTGGCCGATAATCCAAAGCAAATTGCAGAATTCAAGTGCCTCTTCATCAGCCTATGATTCAACTTGTCAAAGCCAAGCATCGGCAGTTATTACTAAAAAGAACGATAATCTTGCTACCGTTGATGCTACCTTCTTTGCTGCCTAACTACGTCTCTTATTTTTTAATAGCTACACTTTTTTTTTTATGCGAGACATCTGAAGAAAATTTTATGTAGCTATTAAAGAAAACAGACGATAGTATGATGTATGATATCGTAACTATAATATAAATAAGTGTTGCTCAAATCTTGTAAGACATATAATGTCATATTAGTAGCGTACCTTTAAGTACGATATCTTGTTCGTTATTCCATGTTGTATCATCGATCAGTCTTCTATTATAATATGTTCGCATTTGTATCCTTTGATATATGCTTATATAAGTATTCCACCATTGTCTTTTCTTTATGTACTATTTGTGTTGATTTATAGTTTATTTTAATGTAGTGTTTGGAACTTTTATTTGAAAAATTGAATTTGATTTAAATTTAGTATTTGACATATCAAACAAAATAAAGATTTGAATTTGAGCCAAATTACTTTTAAAATACTTAAAGTTGGGAGTTTAAGAATAAGTTACCTAAAAATTGTCATTTTCAAACTCTTCATTTTAAATTATAATTACTTATTAGGAAAAACTATATAGAATAATCCAACCTTTTCGTGATTTTCTTATAATAATCCCACCTATTGATTAACAATGAATATCTCAATTTTGAAGGGTATTTTTCTAGAGTAAATTCGATGATCGAATGACTTGCGATAGCAAGTTTTATTTTTTGAAAAAAAAGAAAAATTAAAATTAAATGTCAAAAAAATGTTTAAAAAAATGTAAAGAAAAATTTATGATTTTTATTACTATTTTGAAAATTTTATGTAAAATTTCAAAAATTTTCTCTATTTTTAAATTAATTTTCAGTTTACTTTTTTGGTAAATTATCTACTATAGTAGGTCATCGGGTTACCTAAGTTTACTCTATGCAAATACTTCTTAAAGTCGGGATTATTCATGGTTAATCAATAGTTGAAATTATTGTAGGAAAATCACAAATAGATTGAATAATTCTAGGCAATTTTTCCTACTTAATTATTATCAAACATGATCTAAGTTAATTAATTTTAAAAACTCGGTACATTTATATTTGTTAAATCTTCCTAGCTAGCTAGCTAACAACCAAAAAATATTTGAAAAATCAAGTATGAAATATAGAAACATCATATCATGAGTATTTGGGACACTACTTATTGATATGTTATTGTATATTGAAATCCTTCTTCAACCATTACAATAGAGATTAAAATTTTCGTAAAAATTTAATGTTGAGAGTTTTTTAGAAAACGCACCAATGCTTAACTAATAAACTATAAGAAGTTTGTTAATATATGACACCTCTATTTCTGGGGTTTCTAAGCGGTAGGGCACCTTGATTGGGCCTAGAATCACCCCCGAACATGTCATTTTAGATTTATATACACCGATGGGTGCATTTTAGATTTAATTAAGCATTTAAAACGTAATAAAAAAGGTCAACTACGAATCAGATTTAAGAGTCTAGTCCCATAGGTCTTGCTGATCTGAGTTCTTAATTTTTAGATAACCATAGAAATCAACGTTTTAGCCTGGGTCTAAATGACCGACCTATATTATACTTCTAATAGTTTTTAGTATTTTGTGTTAATTTCTTTTGTTGAAGTTATTGATCCTTTTGACTTAACGTTATGATATTCTAACCTAAATTTATTCCAATACGAAAATAATCCATTCATAAATAAAATGACCTAATGAGAACCTAACCTGCAATGGAGCCGCCTAAAATCCAATCAAATGATTGTTTTGACAAATTTGTTTTTTTATTTTGCTAGAATTTTATATTTATAGATATAGAGCCATAAATCTTTCTAATTATTTAATCCACAAACTCAATCTTTTTACTCATCTCACTCAAAAACATAATTTTCCATGTGATCACACATTTATTTCCACTTATTTATCAACTAAGTAACAAAAAGTGAATTAAATGTTGCTTAACTTGAATCAAATACCACCCTTTTTACGTATAGATTTGGGTTCAATTTTCACATTACCACTCATCTTCCCTCAGTCAAGTCCAGTAATAGAAAATAACAAATCTAAAATTACTTACATAACAAAATTAAGCGTTTTTTAATTGCTACGTGTTGAAAATTATGTATTGTCTCGTTTGAAGAGAAACATCACTTTTTAAGTAAAATCTTGACAAATAAAATTAGGGCTGACAAAAGCTGACCCGACCTGAACCTAACCCGAAATAAGTGAGTTTGGGTTGAGACTTTTGACCCAATTAATTAAATGGGTCAACCCGACCTGATATGTTTATTAAATGGGTTAGGTTCAGGTCAAAATTTTAAACGTGAAAAAAACCTATATAACCCAATTAATTAAATGTTTTAATTTCAGTTAAATCAATAAGTATAAGCTAAACTTAGTTCATTGAATATTTTCTTATTTTTCATAGTAAATACAAAATAAACAACAAAAAAACATAAAATTAAAATTAAAGCCTAAAAAAATTAGATTTAAACAACAAAAAAACGGTCTCTCAGGAGACTAACTAAACTAATTATATTTCAAAAAACAAATAAATTAATTAGAAGATATTTTACTCCACCTGACATGTTTATTTCAAAGAAAATTTAAAAGATTAAAATTATAAATGGATTAAATCGGGCTGAGCCGAGTGAGAAATTCCAACGCGTTTGAGCTCATTCCTATTTTTATTTGAATCTAAATAAACCTGACCTATTTTTATTTGAATCTGATCCGATTTTTTTCAACCCGATGATTACACAAATTTAGTCATCACAAAACATAAGACAATTAATTTATCGGTTGAAAGAAACTTCTACCAAAATTTGTGTCGATTTTATGCCACGCATTTGTTAAATTAGGCTGGACTTATTGTGAATGTCAGCAATTATCGGGGAAAACACGAGGTGCACACACTTCAGAAGCCAAGCAGATATATGCCATCCCAAAACCATATGGCAATGGGAAGAAGGTCTCCAATAGCTTATAAAGTGTGCACACCATTTTCAATTTGTCGATGTGGGATAACTCATCCCAACACCCCCGCTCACATGTGAACCCCCGTCAAGTTCGCATGTGGGAGTAATCAATTAGGGTAGGAACGCCATTCTTTGCGGACCTACCGTTTTTAAATTTTTGATCGAACCATCGGCTCTGATACCATGTTAAATTAGGCTGGACTTATTGTGAATGCCAGCAATTATCGGGGAAAACACGAGGTGCACACACTTCAGAAGCCAAGCAGATATATGCCATCCCAAAACCATATGGCAATGGGAAGAAGGTCTCCAATAGCTTATAAAGTGTGCAGACCATTTTCAATTTGTCGATGTGGGATAACTCATCCCAACAACATTCAATCACTCGTACAAGCTAATATATTAGGGTTGGAGACTTTTGGACGAATAATAAAATAATAGATTAATAATAAAATGCAATTTAAGAGTGATAGATGAATAGTGTCTCAAAAGTAAATGAGACAGCTAAGGTGAATAGAAAGGAGTATTTAATTTGGAATCGGGGTCGACCATCCCATAGATGACTTTTTTTTTTATTGGGTCCAACTCACAATTGTGCTTTGGGTCCAAAAAATTTCCACAAATTCTTGTGAGAGACGGCCTTTTTAAGAGATTATCTCTAATTTGGTAAACTTATTATCATTTGTTAGTTTAATTAAATTTTAATAAGTTGAGCCTGAGACACGTCTCTAAAAAAGACGGTCGTGTTCTTAGAAATACATATTTATAGATATAGTAACAAAAAAAGAATACTCTTGTAGAAATCATATACAAAACACGTCCAACTAAAAATTCTGATTAAGCATATTAAACAAGCTAATAAGGAATAGTTACTTTACTAATGATTGAAATTGCACTTGTAATTGAAGTAGATGAACTGTTTGAATTAATTGTATCATTAATTATATTTTTTCATAATGGACATTTAATTAGAATAACCTTTTTCTTTAACACAAATTCTTACTTGAGACCGTCTATACAATAGACGTCTCAAGTTTGGGCTGACCCAATTTATAAATTAAAAAAAAAAATTGATTAGTGGTTTTGTAAGTTAAAAGGGAGTTATGGGCTGAGCTCTTGAGAAGCGTCTATACTATAGACGGTCTCTCAAGAGAGAACCTGTATCTTTAATTATTAGCGTGGTAGTTATTTTATTACGGTACTAATATAGCAAAAGCGGTTTAAGTTGAGATTTTGAGATTGTAATATAAAAATCAAAATTGAGAAATTAAGTACATGAACAATAATCAACAACACAAAATTTATCGATGAACAACAATAAAGTTTAACAACGCAACAACACAATTTTTTTGCGGTTTTGATGTAGCTTTATAGTTTTTTTTTCTCTTATGCACATAAAGAGTGAAACGGGATAAACCCTTTGTAGAAGTTGAGCCTTATTTCCACACCGATACAAATAAAAAAAGCTGAGGTTTTTCCATTGCCTTGTGTATTATGGTTTTTTGTGGTGAATAAAAATCTTTTTATTTGCCCACAATCTACAAGTTTCTCTCGCTTGAAAGGCTATTCTCGAGCCAGGTGACTCACTGATCACACTCTCTGTATGGGTATGAGTTGCCGTCGTTCTTTTCTCCCCGATCCTAATCATAGTTTATTATAAGTGGGATACACTAGATATGATGATAATTTGCCGATGAAAAAATAATGGTGATACAATAAGGAATGGAAAATCTCTGTAAGAAACACATGTTACATGTTCCATGTTTGCATTGAAGACTTAGGACTTTGGTCAATAAAATTAATAATTACACTATACTATTAATAGCAGCCCACAACAAACGCACATTTCTTATCTTAACAGGGTACAATAATAATAATAATAATTATTATTATTACAAACCATCCAACTGTATAATTACAACATGTAAATTTATCTCAATTGATTTTAAAACTCAACCATCAAAATAATATAATTTTAGCATATAATAGAATTGATTATTCTAGTATTTCATAAAATTTGAATCATTTATTTTTTTTACAGTTACAAAACAATTAAATTGTAATGATTAGCCACTGTAATAATTTTAATTAGGGTAATTAAAACTGTCAATAAAATAAAACTTTTGGTCCATCCGCTGAAAATAAACTTAACTATTGATTATTTTTTAAATAAACATATCAATTTTGGTATAATTGCTGAAAACAAACTCAACTATTACTTATTGATAATTGCTTGGTCACATAGAAACTTTAAATATTGTTATAAACAATAGCTTAATTTATTTTTAACAAATATATCTAATAGGTGGATTTATTTAAAAAAAACAATGGGTGAATGTATTTTCAACAAATCAAGCAAATTAGATTGGCATATTATTGATTCTTTTCCCTATTTAATTATTAGGAGTGTCTGGCAAAATATCTTATTGGGTCATTTTAGCTTATTTTGATACAAATAAAGAGTTAAGTGGTCAAACAATTCAATTCTAATATTTAGTAAATTAATTAGTTGAACAAGTTGTTTTTGAAGAAGCTACTAATAGCAACGAGTTCAATATCACCCAATCAAGCCAAATAATAAAATCAGCTACGTACTCAAATATCAACAACCATAATTAGCTATCAGCCATTTGTCCAGCACCACCATTATAAATACCCTTTGGATCTTTCACTTCTCAACACATTCTATTCTAAAAACATCCTAAAACTAAAGATGGCTTCCATTTTTCTCTCCTCTACATTTACAATTGTACTTGTCCTTTTTTTCACTTCTCTTCCTATTGGCATAAGTGCCACCAGCTATAACATCCTAGATGTGTTGGGTGTGGATGTACAACTTATATAGTCGCCAATAACCACGACTATAATATCCATAACAAATGCTGGTGTACAAACCATAAAATATAGCACTAACAATGACTGGTCTGGAAATGTACTCGGCAATTACCCTCAAACTATTCGACTCTTCCAAAACGGTGAGTTTTCCCATTCAGGTGTGTTTCCTACAAATCAAAAAGGTTCTACTGGGGCTGTCATCTTTGTTGGCCCGAATAAACAGACCGGATCTAATGACTGTGCATGGGTCTGGCAATGGCACAGATGTACTTATAAGTCCGTCAAGTCATTTATTTTGTTACATTTTCTTTTATATAATATCTATAACAAAGATTGTGATAATTCATCACATGATTACCTAGTGGGACCATAAATCCGCAGGTAATAAGCATTGACTTGTATACATACTTGATGAGCTTCACTATGGTTATTAAAATCCTGATTCTGAACTACGGTTGTTCGATCTTACGATCCAAAAATATGCGACAGATCCAAATCGTAGGTAGGATCTTAATGTGGTAGAATCGTGCAATCCTACTTAGCTCAAAAAATTAGGTAGTAGGATCATAACACGATTCTCCGATTCTATGATCCAACGATCCGATCCTACATAGGTAGTTTCAATCGTAAAATAATTTTATATAATACAGATTTCACTATGTATAAATATATATTTAATATATTTAAATCAATACCTTATAAAATTCAAGTTTTTCTTGATTTGCAGTTTAAAAATGATTATTAAAGGTATTTTCTTTCACAAATTCTTGTGAGAGACGGTCTTTTTGAGAAATCATCCCTTATTAGATTGGCCCATAAAAAATGTGAAGAGTAGAAAGTAAGCTTTGATGAACTGGGTCTGAGAGACGTTTCTCAGAAAGACGGTCTCTCAGGAGACTAGCTGATTTCCTTTTCAAAACTTAATAGATGAAGTCAAATAAGTTTTTACTCACACTTCAAAACTTAAAAAGAGAACAAATATATTTCATAATCTGTAATCCAAAGCACATCTTGGATCACATGCACGATTCTACAATCCGATTCTACCGGTTTAGATCCTACCCCCTCAAAGATCCTAGGTAGAAACTCGATCCTAATAACCTTGAGCTTCACTCTGTTCAAAAACATATGATATTAGGAGGATTAACCATCAAACATTAAGTTTTAAAATTGTGAAATCTTCTTCATATATAATGTAATATCTATCTATATATCTATCTATCTATCTGTTTCATTAATTCTTATTTACTTTACGTAAATCTTGATTTACGTTGAGGAAAATTTAATTTGTGGCAATCTTAAAAAGACTAACCGGTAACTAGCTCTAAAAAACGAGAATATTAGTGGCAAATTCACACTAAGACTGATCCACTCGTGACGTATTATCTTTTCAACTTTGCTTCCTTAATAATATTTTATATAAAATGTATATGAGTTAATTAAAAATAACAAAATTTAGTGATCAAAGTATTAACAATAATTTTTTTAAGATTTATGGTTTAAATATTTATACAAGTTAAAAAAAATAATATTTTGGTTAATATATAATAGACTTTTTGTCATCTTTATTTTAATTAAATTTCTTAATTTTTTGTTAAATATTTAATAGACTTTTTATTGTGAATGGGTTTAAGAAATGGTGAAGAAACAAACACAACAATAATGAAAAACAAACACAAATTACACTCCAGGATCTATTGAACTGTAAATTTAAATGTTGGGTTCATCTTAAAAAAAAAATAAAAATGTTGGGTTCAGGTGTACGTAGAAACGGGGCCTAGTGACAAGTACACTCCAGGAGCTGTTGACTGGCCGATAATTTACAATAAATTGCAGAATTCAAGCGCCTCTTCATCAGCCTATGATTCAACTTGTCAAAGCCAAACATCAGCAGTTATTAGTAAAAAGAGCGATAATCTTGCTACCGTTGATGCTACCTTCTCTGCTGCCTAACTACGTCTGTTATTTTTTAATAGCTACACTTTTTTATGCGAGATATCTCAAGATAAATTTATGTAGCTATTAAAGAAAACGGACGATAGTATGATGTATGATATCGTAAGTCGTAACGATTATAATATAAATAAGTGTTGCTCAAATCTTGTAAGACATATGATGTCATATTAGTAGCGTACGTTTGAGTACGGTATCTTCTTCGTTATTCTATGTTGTATCATCGTTCAGTCTTATATTATAATATGTTGTATTTGTATCCTTTGATGCTTATATAAGTATTCCACCATTGTCTTTTCTTTATGTACTATTTGTGTCGATTTGGAGTTTATTTTAATGTTGTATTTGGAGCTTTTATTTGAAAAATTGAATTTGATTTAAATTTAGTACTTGACATATCAAATAAAATAAAGATTTGAATTTGAGCCAAATTACTTTTAAAATACTTAAAGTTGGGAGTTTAAGAATAAGTTACCTAAAAATTGTCATTTTCAAACTCTTCATTTTAAATTATAATTACTTATTAGGAAAAACTATATAGAATAATTCAATCTATTCGTGATTTTCTTACAATAATCCCACTTATTGATTAACAATGAATATCCCAATTTTGAGGGGTATTTTTCTAGAGTAAATTCGATGATCGAATGACTTGCGATAGCAAGTTTTATTTTTTGAAAAAAAAAGAAAAATTAAAATTAAATGTCAAAAAAATGTTTTAAAAAATGTAAATTTATTTTCAGTTTATTTTTTGGTAAATTATCTACTATAGTAGGTCATCGGGTTACCTAAGTTTACTCTATGCAAATACTTCTTAATGTTGGGATTATTCATGGTTAATCAATAGTTGAAATTATTGTAGGAAAATCACAAATAGATTGAATAATTCTAGGCAATTTTTCCTACTTAATTATTATCAAACATGAAAGGAGAGGCTTAACCTCACTCAAGGATCAATAATATGAAGTTTAAATGTGTGTTTGTGTTGTGTCAAAGTTTGGGAACAAAATAATAATGCAAGTAATAATGAAGGGCTAAAATAAACTAAATAATCAAGACAAGGATTTAAGGTGGTTCACCAATTTGGCTACATCCACCATCTAGCCTAGGATTATATTAATGTGTTCAATAGGAAAAATACAAACTTAAAGGAATTACAAATGAAGGTTATGTGTAATGGAAGAGAGGAGCTAACGGGGTAAGAAAAATAAGCAAGAATAATAATTCTAATAATGAGACTTGGGGCAAGAAAAAACTAAGGATACAAAATGGTGTATATATAGGGAAGTAGTATAAAAGGTGGGCCAGTAGCTGGGCATCAATTAGCCACGTCAATTCAGCAATCAAAAAGCAAACCAGAAGCTCCAGAAACATTCGCTCGACCTGCGCTCGGGCGAGCCAGGCAGTCGAGCACACCTGCTGTGAGCTGCTTGCTTGCTGTTTTCATGTGTCCTTTGGTCCCCACTTCATTACTCCACCTTGTACTATAGTTCTTGGTCTGAATATGGGAGTCTTGGAGCCCAAGACATGCACCACCAACAAGCATACATACCCAAGTCTCCACTACTTTTAGTACATTGTACTAGTGTACTAACAAGATACCCAAACAACCAATCACACCAAAGTGATTGTCCTCTTCTTACTTACACTAACAAGCTAGATTAATTTTCTTAACCTTGTTTTGATTACTTGGTGAACCAAGTCACCAATAATCCTAATAAAACATAATCTAAGTTAATTAATTTTAAAAACTCGGTACATTTATATTTGTTAAATCTTCCTAGCTAGCTAGCTAACAACCAAAAAATATTTGAAAAATCAAGTATGAAATATAGAAACATCATCTCATGAGTATTTGGGACACTACTTATTGATATGTTATGTATATTGAAATCCTTCTTCAACCATTACAATAGAGATTAAAATTTTCGTAAAAATTTAATGTTGAGAGTTTTTGTAGAAAACGCCACCAATACTTAACTAATAAACTATAAGAAGTTTGTTAGTATACGACACCTCTATTTTTGGGGTCTCTAAGTGGTAGGGCATCTTGATTGGGCCTAGAATCACCCCGAACATGTCATTTTAGAATTATATACACCGATAGATGCATTTTAGATTTAATTAAGCATTTAAAACGTAATAAAAAAGGTCAACTACGAATCATTTTTAAGAGTCTAGTCCCATAGGTCTTGCTGATCTGAGTTCTTAATTTTTAGATAACCATATAAATCAGCGTTTTAGCCTGGGTCTAAATGACTGACCTATATTATACTTCTAATTGTTTTTAGTATTTTGTGTTAATTTCTTTTGTTGAAGTCTTAAAAGCGATATATTGATCCTTTTGACGTAACGTTATGATATTATTACAATACGAAAATAATCCATTCGTAAATGAAATGACCTAAGAGAACCTAACCTGCAATGGAGCCGCCTAAAATCCAATCAATCGATTGTTTTGACAATTTTTTTTATTTTGCTAGAATTTTATATTTATAGACGTAGAGTCATAAATCTTTCTAATTATTTAATCCACAAACTCAATCTTTTTACTCATCTCACTCACAAACATATAATTTTCCATGCAATCACCCATTTATTTCCACTTATTTATCAACTACATAACAAAAAGTGAATTAAATGTTGCTTAACTTGAATCAAATACCACCCATTTTACGTATAGTTTTGGGTTCGATTTTCACATTACCCCTCATCTACCCTCAGTCAAGTCCAGTAATAGAAAATAACAAAATCTAAAATTACTAATATAACAAAATTAAGCGTTTTTAAATTGCTACGTGTTGAAAATTATGTATTATCTCGTTTGAAGAGAAACATCACTTTTTAAGTAAAATCTTGACAACTACAATGTGCTCATTCAAAAAAAAACTTGTCTTGTAGACCTCTCACAGTGAAATGAACCCATAAAATTAACCTTTTTTTAATTAATCAATTTAAAATTATTTGCGATTACCTTTAACACATACACACTATATGTAAATGTATCAGCCCAAGATATGGTTCCATAACACCATCTCATTTAGTTAAAAAATTTGTGAAACGTAATTACACGATACTCAACTCCGAACGACGTCGTTTTGTGTTTATCTATATAAATAAACAAAATCGAACGATGAGCAGAAAACATCTTTATTGAACAACAACAATGGTGGCGATTTCACTATACAGAGGAAACCTCCATAAACCACCAGACAAAACTAGAAGATGGACTATGCCAAGATTTTCAATTCCTCGTAAAGAATTTTGCGCCCTCCATTGTCGTCGTTCCAAAGCTCTCTCTCTCCTCCCTTCTTCTTCTGTTTCCCCTTCTCCCACCCCTACTCCTGCTACCCCGGTCGCAAACCCTAATCTTAATCATATCAAATCTGATCAATCAAATCAACCAAAAACTAAGTGTGAAGAAAACCCTAATTCTCTCCTAAAACCTTCTACTAGCAAATCGGTTGTTTATGGTGACTCGAACCCGTTGGATCAACCGTCAATATTGGTTGATGAAGGTAATAAAGCGCCGGAAGAAGTTACACGGAAGGAGGTTGAGAATATTGCTATTGTCGATCCAATTGCTCCAGCTATTGAGGTTCTTTGTTCTTTTTCTCATTTTTTTTATGTGATTCAGTTTTTTAGGGTTCTTTCTGTTGTTACGTTTTCGATGATGAACAATTTACCAATACATGTGTGCCTAACCAACTCCACTACCATTATTGTGTGTTATATATACTATTCAAAATTGATACTAGGGTTTCAATTTGTAATCTTGCAAATTTAATGGATAATTTAATTACAATATTGAAGCTTATGTTTTAGTTATTGAACTGAAAGAGGAGGTCTTGGACCCTCAAAGGTAAAACTATGGAAGAAGAAGAGAAGGAAAAACAGAGCAATAATCAAGAGACAATCAAACAACCAATAACACAAAGTGTTTAATGAGGTATCTAATGATACCTCCCCCTCAAATAAAGTATCTTATCGTTAATATAATCCACATTACACTAATGACTCAACTCACAATAGTTAAGAACACTCTCTTAACTCATAAAGGTTTCACCTTTAATGGTGAAACTCCACACATGGCACTAACACAAGGAAGAAGACTCTTATGGCCTATGCCCTAGTTTCTTACTTGTGTTTGCCTCTCTACTTCTCTAATAGGGTTCTAAGACCTTCTTATATACTCCTAAGGCATATAAGAAAGCCTAAGACCGAATGGCTAATAGCCCACAAATAAAACCCGCAACGAACAGAAACCCGCTGACAAGTGCTGCACCGGTCGCTCGACCGAGCTGGGTCGCTCGACTAGGTCGAGCCATGTCTCTGATGCTACTGGGCAGCTGCTGTATTAAGGCTCGATCGAGCCTTGTTCATTCGGTTGGTCGAGCCCTCATCCAAAACTGCTGTTGCTTCCCTCACATTAGCACAATACATCCCATGCACACTCTTCTTTAACTCATCATCATTGATCATCACATGATCAATGCACTTGTTCTTCTTTGTACCCTCAAGACGGCACTCCGAAGACCCTCCACATATGTGAGAATTGGGTCTTGCTCTAACATTATTGTGTGTTATATATACTATTCAAAATTGATACTAGGGTTTCAATTTGTAATCTTGCAAATTTAATGGATAATTTAATTACAATATTGAAGCTTATGTTTTAGTTATTGAACTCACCAAGTTCTACTGTGATCTTTGACATATATTGTACCAAAAGAATGGAAAAAATGAAAGTATAAAGAATATTATAGAAACCTTGTAGGAGTACTTGGGATAGTGTTATAAGATCCATTTTTAATCTAGATAGGTAAGCAATAGAAGTAGTTTATTATATTTAGTGACAAATTATGCTGTGGAAGTCTGGTAGTATTAAAAAAATTATTTCAATTTTCAAAATTTGTATGTATGGTTTGTTTTGTGGTATACACACTATATAGTGATGATTTTGGACAATACTACCACTACAACTAATTAGTACTCCTATTTATTTATCAATATTCTATAAATTCTTATTCTTTATGTATAAGAAAAGACATATTCAAGTGAGAGCTTGATTGATTCGTCTAAATGCATATTATCATGTCAACTATATATAATTTATGATTGAACGCAACTGAAAATGTTAAAGGTCAAAAGAGTACATTGATTGTGTGAAAAAAAGAAGTGTATAAACCAATTTGAACCTAAAGACGTATTAGATGATGTAATTGTGATTTGTGTTTATAATGCTTTATGCTAAGTTGGGAATTGGGATGGAAGGATATGGAGGGAACTAACTATAAAGGAAATAGTGGAATGTCTTACCTACATATGCATACCAAAAAGGGGAAGAGAGGAAAATAAGAAAAGGAATTGGTGGGCAGAGTTCCATCACATTTTGTACCAAAAAATTTCTTCCGACATTGATATTATTTTTTAGAAAAACACATCAATCTTCTCTCCACTTTCCCCCTTTCCTTCTCCTTCATGAAATGTTATTCACACATTCTGATCATACGTTTATTGAATATTCCATTGTAATTCTAGAGCAGTTGCTATTTTTTTCTTGCTTGGATTTAGTTAGTTTAACTACAAAAATCAAATAGTGCCACAGAAAACACTTTTCTTGCTGAAGATTTGTGGATGAGATTGCTTAAGAGATAGGATCT